>PVIH01000950.1:46552-72596 GCA_004025045.1 Sigmodon hispidus
CCCTGCACCCCCCGCCCCTTCCCAAGCCGCCTTCTACCTGTGTGTGTGTGTGTGTGTGTGTGTGTGTGTGTGTGTGTGTGTGTGTGTGTGTGTGTTTGCAAGCGCGCGCGCTTGCACTTGTTTGGACAGAGATCTTCAGGGTCTATAACTGAAGAAAGCTAGAGGCTTTGAAGTTTCCATTCAATATTTATTTCTGACTAGACTTATTTGCATCTTTAGGAAATATGCTTCTCCACACGCTCACCGGAGATCCACAGTGGGAAAATATTTACTTTATACAGAAACATGTTCCTGGCATCAAAATTGGATCCTACAGCCCATCTGTTCCCATAATTCCTAGAGCCTTGAAAAATGCATGTCTCTGAAGTCTTTTCTCCACCCCCAGCCCTGGCACAGCGATGTCCCTAGTCTCATGCCAGTAAAGAGCTGGTTTTCCTGGGAGTAAAAGGAAAGTCAAGAAGGGTGGGTGAGGCTCTCTGTGGGCACAGGGCCTATGGCTGCCTTGTCTGCAGGGTCCTTTAGCCAGGATGTGGCTGTTGGCACTCCAGAACTCTCCAGAGCTAAGCACGATTCATCAGGAAGCCCTGAGTGGTGGTGAAGTAGAGATACAGAAATGAAGGGAAGCCATGGACTCACTGGTCTGGAGAGGAAGAGGGCTTGTTTTTGCCATGGGTCTGTTTTAGGGTCTTCAGGGGACATTGTTGGGGGAAATTGTGACTAAGAAGTGGCCTCTCTGCAGACAACAGTACTGTTCCTATAGGAGAGCACAATGAACTTGGAGATGTAAGTTACCCACAAAGTACTGCTCATTCAGGTTGGCTGCTATACCCCAGTGCGGACTCTACTTCTTTCCACAAGAGGAACTGTAATTTGTTTAGCTTGATCTATGATCCCAGAGAGCCCAGGTTTGCTGCACTGAGCTGGGTAGGGTTGTGGAAGTTAATGCCCAGCTTCTTCAAAGTTTTGGGGGTGGTGGGGAGGGAGGTTGTTTTGTTTTTGAAAGAAGGTCCTGGGCTGCAGAGATGGTTCAGCAGTGGTTAAGAGCACTGACTGTTCTTCTGGAGGACCCGAGTTCGATTCCCAGCATCCACATGGCAGCTAACAACTGTCTGTAATTCCAAGATCTGACACCCTTACACAGTTACACACGTGGACAAAACACCAGTTCACATAAAAGAAAAATAAGTATTTTCTTTTAAAAGAAAGAAGGTCCTGCTATGTAGTCAAGGTTGTCCTCAAACTTGTAATCCTTCTGCCTCAGCTTCCCAAGTGCTAGGATCTAATGTGAGATGTTTTTCTGTATGCTATGAATATCATTAATTAATAAAGGGACTGTTTGAGCCTATGACAGGGCATTTTAGAAGGAAGTGGGAAATCTGAGTGAGCATAGATAAATGGGAAGGAGGGTAAAGTCAGAGAAGACTCAATCCAGTCGCCTAAGAAGCAAGATATAAAGAGAGAGGTAAGTCACAGCCCATGGAAATGAGCTGAATTAAAATTCTATAGTTAGCTAGCAATATGCCTGAGCCACAGGCCAAGCAGCATATAATTAATATAAGCCTCTGTGTGTTTCTGTGGGGCTGTGGCCTTGTCCACGGGCTGGACAGACCAGAAACCTCTTATTACAAGGATCATAGGCATAAGCTAGTATACCTGGATCTTTCCTACTATGTTAACTAGAGGAGGCATCCAAAGGCCTTGCCAGTGGTCACAGCTCACAGTACACTGCAGAGGCTCTGCATTCTGGGTGGTGGGCTCATTGAAAGGGGTCTTGGGACAGATGTTGGCATCTGCTTCATTTTTTTTTTTTTCTACACAGCACCAACACTCCTTGGAAAGTCTCTCAGCACATGTTTGGAGCAGGGCTACAGGCTAAGCTAAGTGGCTCTGGATGCCACCCCCTCCTCCACTAGGTGAGACTCTGAATGTGTGAACACCTGGACCACAAGCACAGCCAAGGCCTTGCTGGTGCCCTCTACTTTGTACTAAACACACAGAATAGCATAAAATTTGGCTATTTCTATGGTCTGGCTAAAGGATTTTTTTCCTGCAGGAAATCTCTGAAGATACTCAGGGCTTATTCAACTGGACCAAATGGCATTTAAGTTGAATAAAGTATTAATTTCAGAAAAATAGTAATTTCCTAGCCATGAAATTAATGCTCTAAAAGTCCTGTATTTCTAACTCAGCAAAGTCCAGCTCCAGCTCAGACAGCTATACATAGAACCTGGATGATAGTGGAGGCCGAACCTGGAGGCTCCTCCTGCCCACCCTCTGTTGGATGTGATTCTGAGTCTTTAGAGCATCCTATTAACTATTGACACTGTGATGGGGATTATAGTCCTTCTGTACAGGCTAACACCACCAGACTCATTTTGCTTAACAACCCAAGAATTGACTCACAATTGGCCCCTGAAATGGAAGGCTAATTGAATCAGTATGCTGCAAAAGCATAAGCCCGACCGAGAGAATCAAACAAAATATACAGTTCTAAGCAGAACCCCGTGGCTACATTTGAAGATCCAGGCTCTAAGATCAGTAAGGCTGTGTGACCTGCGACCAGAGATTGGGAAAAGAAGAAAGCAGCCACAAAACTACCATGGAAAAAGCCGGTGTCAGAGGAAGACAAGAAGCCTCCACTTTCCCCGAGATTATCTAACAAGCAGAGCATATGCCAAAAAAGTACCAGTGAAATACAGAGCAGAGGAGCTATAAAAGACCACACAGCCACTGCATGGTGGGATAACTGGGGGCTCTTTCCCCAGCTCAGTACCCTCTTCCATCCTTGGGAGTGCTTTTAACTTTATATACATTCCATGTCTAACTCAAAGAACATGACTTTTTCTTCATCTTTTCTCCTGGAGGTAGGCAAGATTTTCACATAAGCTATACTATAATTTTCCTCTGACACTTAAAATAAAATTTAATGAAGTGTTCTTGAGCCTCCTCTGATTCTGTTTTTAAATTCTTTTAGTGAGACCAAGAATCCCAAAAGAGACCCTCTGTGTTCTTGCAGTCCAGGCGAGTACATGGGCACTGTGACAGCATTCACATTTCTAGGGTTCTATCAGATCTGCTCCACACTTATTCCTCACTTTCACAGTTGGAGATGGCAGGACTTCTATTATGCAGGAGGGAAAACTGAAAGAAGAATCCCAGACAGTTCTGTGCTGGAGTCAGCTTGTTATGGACAGGTGGGCCCTCCTGAGGAACTGTAGGAACTGCCTGATGTCAGAGGCATGGCTTGAGAACACCGCAATGAGTATTATACTGTAGTAGAGTCAGCCAGAACTGCAAAGCAGGCTGTTCCTGAACAACACATGGACACCGTGTTAAAGAAACACGATGGTGTAGTTGGTCCTATGGGAACGACTAGGTTGTATACTGGCTGTCCCATTCTGGTCCTCTGGGTCTCATACTTTTCTGGCATCAGTTAAGTGCCAGATCTTTTCCAAATAAAGACAGAAATGATCCCTTGACAACATCTCTCCCTCTAAGACACCTTCTAGCATTGAGTGTCAAGGGTCACACATATTGGCCAAGCCAAACTGTGTTAGAGCTCAGTGGCTATTGCTGTGCTTCTGATAGGATGATGAGAAAGACCTTGCCTTTAACTTCATCTCCTGTCCAAAAGCCAAAGGAAACACAGAAGGGAATTATGGTAATACCTTGGCTAATTCTTTTGTTTTGTTAATTTGCAACAGGGTCTTATGTAGCCCAGGCTGGCCTCTTGTTCTTATGTAGCCTAGGCTGGACTCAAACTAGATATGCAGCTAAAAATGATCTTGACCTCCTAATACTCCTGCCCCCATTTCCTAAATGTTGGGAGAACAGACTTTTCCATCACAGCCAGCAAGTCCTTGAAAACAGTTAAGAAAGGCTGCTAAGAAAACCAAAACCAAAGACAAATGAAGAATTTAATGGACAGTTTCACACAAATGATCTAGTTTTTTCCATGACAAGTCTAAAGAGGTAGATATTTTGTTACAAGTTTTGATTTTTTATTTAATTCCAATGTTTTAATTAGCACACAAAGTTACAGGTTTCTCTGTTCTTAGTGGGTTAATTTCCTTCATGCTCTTTGCCTTTCTGCCAAGACCCTACCCTACCTCCCACCTCAGACCCTAATCCCAATTTTATACTTAATATTCTAGAGTAAAAGAAGAACATCAGAACCTGGATTTTAAAACCACACACTAACTCCCTTGCAAATGCTTTCAACCCATAGCTGTAATGGCTTCAAAGAAGTATGCTGTAGGGCCTGAGGCAGAATGAAGGGCAAATCTGTCAGGCAAAGTGAAGGAGAGTGTGGCAGGTAGAAGGCAACATCATCTTATCATGTTTTTACTGTAATTCCAGGATTACAGTTATGAAGGATTTACATGTTCTAGGTGGTGCTGGCAAACGTGTTTCATCTGGTCACACATTCAACTCTTAAAACACCATTACTAATAGTGGCAGGGACCCCACTCTCTCAGCAGAGAGAGGGTCAGTGTAGACCCTTCCAGGTTATAGAACTCCATGGCTGGGTTTGGGGGATGGCCGCATTCCATCCAGCTCCAGAACCAGAAAGGACCCTTAACCATTACACTTAGTGTACACTTTGCCAGGAGCACTGCTAACCATTTAAAATGGAATGGTGAGGCTACAGGATGCGGGTGGGATGGGATGGGAAAGGAACTGATTAACTGAGTTTAAATTTTGTCCTAGAGGTATCGGGAGCCACTGGAGGACTTTACAGTAACAGGTACCACAATCAGCATGTGTGTTGCAGACTCTTCCTAAGATCTCTCAGGTTGGCAGATATTTACTTAGGACCCATGCACACCACTCTGCTTGGGGCAGTGATGGAACACAGAGAAAGAAGAGAATGTGTCAAAATGGTAGAAGTCAAGCTGCAGAAAGGAGCTGGGTTGGAGTGCAGGTAATTCATCAGAAAATGGTGGTGTGGTGGGAAAGACAGGGTGCGGGTCTGCAGGTGTGGTTCTCTGAAGGACTGTCTTGAGAAGTCAAGTTTTGGTAGGTGAGTAGATCACCATCTCTTGTATCACCCCTGCAAACTCCACCACCTGAGCTCCTACTGTAGCACATTAACAGCCTTGAGATGTTATTCATCCACACCTTCACCTGCTGACTCGAAGTTATGAATCATGCTGTAGCTGGTTTCAGTGGTTTCCCTGCCTGAACTGCTGTGATCTAAATAAGGAAACGTAAATGTCCAATATAGAATTAACAAAAAAACTCCATTGTTGGATTTCTTATGGAGATATTGAAATCTCCATGACTACAGCAGTGATGAGCTCTGATTGTTTTCCTCTGAGAAGATGAAATAGAAATGAATAGGCACTAATGTAGAAATGTGTCACCACCCAGTCACTGAAAGCCCCCCCCATTAAAGAAGAAAGGGCTGGCAGATGCCATGAGGCCCTCAGGAGATCTGAAAAACAGTGGCTGATGTAGAAAATAGCATATTAAAGATAGCACGCTGCTAACTGGAAACAGAAAAATGATTATAATGATAAAGTCTTGAAACATCTTCAACAGCAGATGGTCTTTGGGCAGTGGGAAGGTGGATCATTTACCTACTTTTTCTGTAACTTTTAGAAAAATCATGTTAGAAAGAATAGGCCAACATGTATCAACAGGGCTCGTATAACTTCTAGATCACCATGAACCTCAAATCGCTTTCTGGGACACACCCCATGGATGAGAGCCATGCGGTCGGTGATGTGAGCCTGGTGAAGAACTGTGATCCTGAATGACATCCAAGAAAGCTCAACATTTAATTAACCACAACTGTTGCATATGTTGCTTAACATCTCAGCTCTGGGGTTTCCTTCTGGCAGTCTCAGACACAAGGCTGCCTCAAACAAACAACCAACCACCAAATTACCTTTTGTTTTTCCTGTGTTACTGTTATTCACATTCCATTCTGCCATTAGCCATGATGCTGGTGTCAGGATGCCTGGTTTCCTTTCAGGACATAGAATGGGACTTCCCTAAAGGACCTCCATGTCCAACTCACAAGGCAACAGAGGCCAGGGCACTAGCTCACGGTTCCCAGGCAGGCGGCCACAGTGGCATACTTTGGAGAAGAACTGACACATCTGTAACAGATCTGCAGGGATGTACAGACACTGTTTGACTTTCCTTTTCCTGGGGCCTGGAAGTCATCTAGCATATTCTTGCTCTTTAGGCTTTGTCCTCACATTCATCTGTCTTTAAGAGTGGCAGGTGGGTACTTACATATCTTATATATCATGAAGGACTATGTGGGGGTAAGATACACACGAGGGCCTACATAAGAGAGGGACCCTTACTATGAAGTATGTTCTCCTTTGACTCTTTAGAGCATAGCAGAATCCATAAAGTCCCAAAGGAGTTGATTATCCAACAAAAACCTTAAATCTAGTAGAATGCTTGCCTACCAAGCTTGGAGTCCTGACTTTGATCCCTGGATAGTATAAAACCAGCTACAGCAGTACATGGCCATAATCCAAGAACTTGGGAGGTGGAGGCAGAGGATCAGGAGTTCAATGTCATCCTCAGCTTCATAGTGAGTTTGAGACCAGCTTGGGCTACATGAGAACCTGGGATCAGTAGGGATGAAAAAATTAAAAATTTTCTGGAAACCTCCTTTAGAGATCAGAGCTTCCATTCACATCACTTGGCAGAGGGGTGCTTTCTCGGTAAGTATGCTGGAAGAAGGCTCTGCATCTCTCTACTCCAGATTCCCTCTCTCGTGACTGGGCTGCTCCCTACTCAGTTTTTTCCTTCACTTTGAAAGGTAGGGACAATGCCTGTAAGCCACCTTACAAGGCTGGCAATAACACAGGGCTCTCCATAACACCTGCTACAGCTTTGTTCCCACTCCTTCAGCCCTTCCTCCTAGTTCCCAGACACTCCTCATGTGAAACATTTGCAATAACAACATACATCGAGCCCAAGTGGAGAAACATCATCCAGGGGCCCTCCTGTCACATATGCAGAACAGGTTACATCTGTGAAGCTAGAGACATCAACTTTGACCAAAACAAAATTGAGACGCTTGAAAGCAAAGAATATTACAGTGTTCCTTACAACCTCTCAGTCAGAAGAGTATATAGGATGAAGATGTTTTAAATAAAGCTACTTATGGAAGAGACACAGAGAAAGACATTTTTCAATGACTGGATATCAGTAAGTTCACTACTACTTCTAATATCTCATGTAGAATAAAAACATCTTGAAAAACAAGCTTCTATTATTAGCCCAGAGAGGACGATACTAGAGTACCATGATGGGAACTGTCTGATACAGTGACACAAAACAGATCTTTCTTCTTTCTGTTTTTAGAAAATTACCTTAGCTCCTGTGTTCCAGCAGCCTACTACAGTGCACATCTGGAAAGGATCTTTCAGAAAACTGAGCCTGTATTAAATAAGTTCTGCAGGAGGTATTGTTTTGTATCAGCATACCTTCTGCTCACTGTCTTCCTGGAGCAAAGGCTAGAGGCAGGCTATGGAACTTTGGGCTCAGCAGGAATCTAGCTGCTATCTAGTAGTGAGCCCGGGGAACCTAGCATGCAGCATGACCTCTCTGAAGCAAAGGTCTTGGGTCAGATACCCACACCCCTGCTGCAAATGCTAAAACTTCAAGAATCTTGGGTTCATCAGCCTCTACCTTACATGTAGTGAAATTATTAAACCTGGTTCACAGAGGTAACCCATGCAAAGTGATCATGTGCTGACTATTAGATCAAACAGCCTCTGAGACATTCCTGTGCTTTGCTTCCTGGAAGGCTGCTGTGGCTAAGTAGTTCCCAACCATTTCCTCAAACCCCTGCTCAGCCTATTCTGGTGTTTTGAAAGCGCCAAGACATTGACCAGAGACATGGGGCTATCCTAATCACTCCTGTCCCCCTAGCTTCCTTGCCAAGGTCCCTGGCAGGTCCCCAAAGCAAGTCCTTCCGCATGATACTCCATGCCTAGACTATGGTGCCTTTCTACAGATCCTAGCCTCAGGAAGCAGTTCAGACATCACATGGGCATTTTGCAGTTTTTCCCATGTCTTCTCCAGTCAGAAGCTTTCCAGATTCAGACAAGACAAGCTGCAGAGATGATGTATTCTCATCCTTTCAGATCACATCACATGTAGTACCCTCCCCCAAGGCTAGTCCAGTCTATATCCAATCAGTTCTGGCATTTCTCCTGAAGCCACCTTGCATGAACACTGACAGCCATCAGTCAGCACACACTAGGTAGCTGACATGGTTGGACAGCTACTTGCACATTGGCAATTTTGCAAAGTAAGTTATGGGTGTTGGCAAGCTAATCCATCCCAAACAAGAAACGGCTTTCAGAAGCCTGTTGTCTAGTGTCCCAGAGTCACCCTTCAGCCGGGCTCCCCCCCCCCCCCCCGACTACCCACAGCTGATTCCTCCCAATGCACAAACTGATAGTTGCAGATATAAACAAACTGTAGGCAACAGCAGCATGAAAGAACACAGACAGTCCTGTGCTGCGTCTCAAAGTCAAATCAAGTTGTTTGTATTACCCGTGCCACGCTATGTCTATTAGCACAGAAAATCTAGCTTTGTGGTGCTTGATTTTAGGGGAAGAAATTGAAGGAGCCGAGAAATTGGAGGCTTTCTGGCTGATGAAACAATCATAGCGCTCTCAGCCACCCAACAGTTGTCTGCTGGGATAACCACAGGTGACAAATACGTTAACACTCCTCAGAGTTAAGTCTCAGCTCATAAGCCCTTGATATTTCTGCAGGGAAAATTAATAAATCAGTTTTGTGACAATTTGGCCACAGGGAGAAATAGAAATCTAGATGTTCAACCAATCTTTCACCAGTAGAGTTACACTGTAAGGCTCCAGACCAACATGGTGTAAATTTGTATCACGTAGAATTCAGCAGGCCCCTGTGTTTTCAGGGGAGAATTTTAGAAGTGGCTTCACATTCATCCTGGAACTCAAATAATTCTCACATCATCAACTGCTCAGGGACTTTGGACAGCAAAGGTCACCCACTGTGGCTTTATTTAATTATTTATGCTTACTCTTGCCTCAGAAACAAGACTGAGATATGTTCTGGTGTATCTACCATATAGCAGAGTCAAGGGAATTATTAGTGAGGGGGCTGAGGGCCACAGAGTACAGAATGCACACATCCCTGCTAGACGATCAAGAAAGACACATCTGGAATTGAGCCTTCTAGCATCCCTGGGGAGCAAAGTCAGTGACTAATACAATCCATGATACTCAAAGTATTAAAACAAGATAGATGTGTGAAAGAAGACCACATATGAAAGCATGAAGACTGTGGCCAATGTGATTTCTAAAGCCATCTACGTCATTCATATGGTAAAGGGAAGTTTACTGATGAGATCAAGGCAATGACAGGAGTTCTTAAGAGTGAAAGTGGAAAGCAGGTTTAAAAGCCAAGTGTGTTTCTTACAACTATGTTCTTGTACACTGTAAATATTTGTCACTGTAAATATTGGTTTAATAAAACATTGATTGGCCAGACGCTAGGCAGACAGGAAGTATAGGTGGGTGAACAGATAAAGAGAACTCTGAGAAGAGGAAAAGAGAGGAGATATCAGCCAGATGAGAATGCTGCTCTGATAAACAGGTATCAAGCATGTGGCTAAACATAAATAAGAAATATGGGTAACTTACTGAGTAAGAGTTAGACAGTAATATGCCTGAGCCATAGGCCAAACAGCTTATAGTTAATATCAGCTTCTGTATGTTTTTTTGGGACTGAATGGATGTGAGACCAGCCAGGCAGAACAAAGAAACTTCTGACTACAGTGGTGTGTGATAGCAATCCCAGAATTCATGAGATCAAGGCAAGAAAGTCACAAATTCAAGGCTAGCCTGGGCTACTGTGACATCTTATTAAGGAGGGGGGTTGAGGGGAAGAGGAATAAGACAGGGGAGAGGATGATGACAATGTTGAGGGCATCAACGACAGACTGACAGACAACAGACAGACCTATGAGCTAAGAAATCAAGAAATGAGACTCAGACATGGGCATGCAGGAAGAACTTAACCCAGCAAATACCTCAAGCACAGCCCAGTGCAGCCACTGGGAACTGCTGACCTGTGTGGACTTGGGAGAGGATGATGTTACTGAAGCCACATGGTTTATGGTAACGTGTGAAGCAAACACTTCTGAACAACAGCAGGAGTTTTGAATATCAAATTTGATAGTGGACTAAAAATTCTATTTAAATTCAGCTACTTAATAACCATGACACTTCAGGCAAGTACCCTCATTTCTCTGCAGTTTACACATTCAGGGTGAATGACAGCAAATCCATCAGCTATCACTGGGGAGGAGGGGTTAGGTGCATCTGACAACCTGAACCTCTCACAGCTGTTTTTGGTTCCTAAGCAAAGGAGAAAAGTTTTGACACCAGTGTCTGTCGTTCTGCTCTGGACTAGCCCAGAGACTCCACGTTGGTCTTGGGACCTCTATGAAATGCTGGGGTTTGGATGATCAGCCTGATACTTGTAGAATTCATCTGCTAATAACTTGATGTATAACTCCTCTCCAGGCCACAATCCATGTGTTCAAAGTCTTCAAGCACTCAAAAAGGTCATGATGGACATCAGTCTCATTCCTTCCATGGAGCCCAAAGGCCTTTCTCTGGGTGGTCTTCATCATCTTCAAAGACACCAGAGTGTCCTACAGGTCTACAAGCTCACAAGCCCACAATGTAGACCATGCAGGCAGCACAGTCCTGTATGCAGCTCCTGTACAGGAAACACTACCAATCTGAAGACAGATCACCAGGACTGTGTTCTTTAAGGAGAGCTGACGACTCTCAGAAGGGTGTGCAGAGACCAGAAACTTAACACCATGATTTTACAGTCAAAGGGTCTGTCTGAACTCTAATTAGCTTTGGGAACACCAAGTAAATTCTAGAAATTATCCCAAAAGCTTTCTCCAGCTGAGCTTTGGTTTTGGGGTTCCCAAAAGATGAAAAATTAAAATTACACACTCTCTTAACTTTCATAACTTGCAAAGCCCTTTCTTCTTGCTGTTACTCTCAAAGGCACGCACTAACTTCCCCTATGGAGGCTCGGCCCCAAGCTCTGCCCCATGGGCTGTCGATTCACCTGACATAAGAGGAACCAAGGAAGAGGTGGAGAGAATGTGGAGAGAAATGGATGCCAGAGTGGCTAATGACTGGCATTTCTATGCACAGACCTTAAACAGAACCATGAAAATAAGGCCCTCTATTAATCTTTAATGGGCTTGCAGACTTCCCCGGAAAATTATATTCAACAGTAAATATACATTAGGCCATTTTTCTTTCAGGCTGGTTGTTTTAGAGTCAACAAACTTTGAGCTTAGCAAATAGTTGCTCTTTAATATCTTTCTTCCAAGACAGGGCACAGAGAATATCACAATTGTGCAGGAGGCAGACACTCGTGGGGGTGTGCATCAGCTGAATGAATCACTTCTGCTAACAGAAGATAGTCTCCCTTCCTGGGAATCCTTAGCTCCTGCTCTTAGCAATTCCTCCTCCCTAATGTCTCTTGTAGCAGCACTCCACCCCATATCACTATCTGCATTTATATACGGCTCTCCCGACTGCATACAAAACATTTTCCTGTCTTTTTCTCAAGGACAAGGCAGCTGAAGAAAGCAGCATTTGGGATAATTTGGGATTATATACAAGCTGTTGTCTAGAAACGGGTCCCTTAGCTTCTTTGCCTAGCTTGCTGTGTTAGTGACTGGCTCGGACAGGGAGGCGAGAACTCCACTAAGCATTCCCATCAAACCTCTTCGCAGTCTGAGCCTCCAGCAGGCTGCCCTTCTCAGCTGTGGTGCTCACAACCTCTCCACCACTCTTAGTTCTAAGCCTCCATTTTAGAAGTCTTGCCAACATGAGAAAACAGGCACCTAGAATTATGGCCAGAACAAAATAGGTATTTAGTGCATACTTGGATATGTGAGCAAATAAATCCAAGTTCCAAAGATGAGGGCTCTGATTGCTGGTTAATCAACTCTTATTATTGTTGGCTTGGGTTTGTCTGGTCATCCACTTAACAGGCTTGAATGAGGAGAGATCATTTCAAGTCCAGCTGTTCTAGACTGTACTTACAATAACCACATCACTTAGAACCTTGACATTGCACCTGATAGTGTAGGGGACAAATCATCCAGTCTAGTGATCCAGATTAGCCTTATCTACAGTTGGATACATGGGTTCCAGCAAGGCCCATAATCAGCCCTGTCATGGACCTGAATAGAGTCAGCATCAGTTTTGGAGAAGAAGAAATCCACATACTTCTAGTGCAAACTCATCTCATAGACTACATTTCTGTCATTTCAGTTCTTGAGCGTCTGACTCCATTGTAAAGTGAATTTCACATGTATGGAGCACAGACTGGTTTAAATGTCTATCCGTGATTGTACTGGGATCAATAATGTGTAATCAATCACAGGATTGGTTAGCACAGTCTAATAGTGCTTATAGTTGATAAACATAAAAGTACAGTATTTGTTTTTGCTCTTCAGTAAGGTTCAACTACAAGCTGGTGGTACCACTATGTCAAGAAGGCATTTGAGACTGTGCCCCATCTCTCTGAGCAGCCAACCCTGTCCCCAGGTTCTGGTCATCCCTAGGGGTCATCAGAGATATCAACCAGTATGACATTCCAAAGCCAGAATCACTCTCAAGGGTAGAGCTACCTAGGCCACAGTGGCCTTCCCTTACTCAGGGGCCATTCCAAGGGTATCAACAGGAGGTACTTAGTTGGGGCTGGTCTTTCCAGAATTATGTCCTTGTGGACCTCCCTTTGAAAAGCAGATGCATATGTGGACCCACCATAGAGTAGGTAGGGTACCATAAACCATGGGAATATATGTAAAACTAAATCCCAACTGCCTGGCTGCTGCAATTCTCCTACCCATGTCTTGATCTCCCCATGTGAGGCATACATTCATGTGACACCTCCAAGGGCAGTACATAGAATCGGAGCCTTTCTCCCTCCATCAAAAGAGCCCTGAATATACTCCTGCTTCCCCTCCTCTCAAGAGTCTTCCCACTCTGACCACCCATGTGGTAGGTACTACACTTCCCTTACAGGAGGAGGCAATCCAAAGGAACAGGGTAGGGTATGATGATCTATTTTATGTTTAATAAAATCAGCCTGGAATATCAGAGGATAGAGCCATCTCTCCAGTCTTTTGTTTTGTTTTTGGAGACAGGGTTTTCTATGTAACAGTCCTATCTGTCCTGGAACTTGCTTTGTAGACCAGGCTGGTCTCAAACTCACAGAGATCCTCCTGCCTCTGCCTCCAAAGTGTTGGGACTAAGGTCATGTACTACCACTGCACTCACAGTAGTACACACACCACAGGAGTATAAAATTTGCAGAGATAAGCTACTTGCTGGGTTCTGGAAAGTGCCTGAAGTCATTGCCCTCTGTCCTGTGAAGAACAACAGCATCTGGCCTGTCTCCTCCTGTACGGGGCAGGGAAGCTCTCTCTTAGTAACAGAAACTCAGTCAGACATGTTTGGTGGCACCTCTTGGACACCCAGACACACCCTTTCTTCCAATCTAGATGGCATTCTCAGCCCAGCCGCCATCCCATGCTCTCTTCTGACAACCACAGATCTGTCCACAGAGGAAATAATAAAAGGAACTGAGTAAAACACATCAGCTGTTCTCCTAATCACTCGGAGCACAAAGACTGCTCTGAAGATCTTTTTTTGGGGGGAGAAGGGGGATGCTTCTCTACAAATAAGTGCCCTCAAGCCCTCTATTTGGGAATATATAATATTTCAATTATAACTGAGACAACTTGATTCCTATTTCAGGCCAAGGTCAGCCTATGGACAACTGGTTGTCTCCTCCTTCATGCACAAAATGAAGACACAGATTTGACAGGCAGTTGGGCTATCCCTGAAAGGTCTAAGCAGGTTCATGGTTACCACATTTTTATGGTTTAGTATTAAGAATTTCCCCTAAAGACTCATGTGTTGAAACCTTTGTCCCTACTTGGTGGGCCTTTTTTGGGCTCTAGAAACTTAGGAGTTATGGCCTAGAAGAAGGAAGTGGGTCACTGGAGTTGTGTCCTTGGGACTCCACCTTGTCCGGGTCACACTCTGTCCTGGCCACCATGAACTAAACAGATTCTGCCACATGTTCCCACCACCATCATGTTATCCCTCCATGGGGCCAGAAACAGTAAGTGATCACCAGCTGTGGCCCAAAATAATGTCTTCTTCCTTTAAATTGTTCCCACAGGTATTCTGGTCATAGATTTCTATAGCTCACTAACATACAAACATCTAGTGTCCTCCATGTCACCTAACAGACTTATAGTCCTTCTCAGTGAGTTTCCAAGCATAGTTCCTTTAGTGCATCAAGGAATAACCCTCACTTCTTCTCCCTGCCCATGACTAACTTCCTAGCCTCAGTGTCCTCCCAGTTCATGTGTCCAGACTCTGCTACAGCATGTCCCCTTCTCCCACACCAGGCTCAGATCCCAGTAACACTGATCTAGGTGTGTTCCTTCTCAGCCTGAAAAGGATAAGAACCCCAGCCAAGAACACGTGGCCAGAGTTTCCTAGGTCTCCAAGCATGAACCCCAGACCAGCATCAGCAGTAGTACTGAACTTTCCACTGTAGACTCTCTGGTCCTGTGCCAGTTCAGCCTGAAGCTGGAGCACCAGTGACCCTTCTGAGACATTCCAAAACCAGCTCTCCAGGAGGCCTTCTGCCACGACAACCACAGCCACCCTCACCTGCCTCCCCAGTACAAAGGGCACCCCACTCTGAGCCTTGAGCCCCACAAAACATCTGACTCTCTAGTCCTAGTGACCCACCAAATAAACCCACCGGTAACCACAGTACACCAAACAGCTAGTCCAACCAACAAAAGAGAAGGATAATAGCCACAGGCCTTATTTGTAGCTAAGCGTAGTTCAGTTTGAAGTCCAGACAAAGGGTGTTTGCCCTGTCTCTGCAGAAAGGTCTTCCAGTGTGGAATCTGACTCCTTTGCTGTAGCATTCTTGAAGGGAAAGCATTTCCTCAACCCAGGTCTCCATTATAAGAAGCTTCAAGCTGTTAGATGGAGCCCAGTAAGTGTAAGAGGAATTCCAACTGCTTGGTAACCACAGGAATCTGCCATTTCCGATCTTATTCTAAGGGCTGAGTTAGGTTAACTATCCAATATCCTTAAATACAGAGAGAGAGGGAGAGGGAGAGCCAGTGCTCTGGGCCTGGGCCTTATCCAAGGAATAAGCTCAACCTTAGAAGCTTTAACAAACATTTCCAGACACAGAATTTATAACTAGTTAGCATAACAGCTCAGTGCAGTGGTAAAATCCTCTAGCATTCTGGAAAGGACAGAAGGGTCATGATGAAGGTGCCGTCTTCCGTAGGGCATGTTTTCCAGCAGGACACCAAGCAGATCCAAGGTCTGCAGCCTGCCTAGCAGCCTCAGAGCATACAGCATAGCTGAAGGCAAAGCCTGGCATTCTTAGGTCCACCCTGACTGTATCAGAAAGTGCTCCAAGGCCTGCTCCCACAGACAGCCTCAAGGCACACCTTGTGGACATGCAGGTCAGGCACAAGGCAGGGACGCCTATCCACACTGCCTCAGATCAGAGACTTTGAGAGAGGTAATAAATATGAACCCAAGTCTCCAGCCCAAGATTACCCCAGTCCATTTAGTGTGGTAGTTCAAAGTGAGATTCAGGCACCCTGCGGGTCCATGGGGCCTTACTGGGGGTCTTGTTTCTCCAGTCATATGAGGCTCTTATTCTCAGGAAGGCAACACATTTGCAGCTGAATGTAGGAGCCACCTGAAGGTCTTCCCTCCAGACACCAGGTTCTAAGAGTGTGAAACTCTTCCATGCAGTTCCCTTTATATTTTTGTTGTTGTATTCGAGAAATACTTCTACCAAATAGAGTCTGTTATTTAAAGTAACACATAAGACTTCTTGATGTTATTTTTAAGTGAAATGTAAATGGGGCTTTCATTAGCAATGTAAACATTCCTTCAGCTTTGATGTAATATAGGAAGTATTAATAGATTTAACCCATATAAGCAAAAACCCCTGGGATTCTCAGTGATTTTTTTTTCAAGAGTGTAAAGAGGTCTAGAAATCAAAAAGGCTAAAGATTTGCTTCTTTAATGAGAAATAAAATATATTTCCAAGAGGCACAAGATGCTAAGGTCTCTTAAACATTTTCCTTTGAAAAGAATTAAAAATAAAGAGTGAACACAAAGTAACCTCCAGCCTACAATCTCACTCCTGGCTCAGTGTTTCTGGCAGCCACGTGGGTAGTTTATAAGACAGGCGCCCTTCGCACAGCAATGGATGGCACAGATTCAAGATCTTGGGCTTTACAGCCCACCAGGCCTCCTGAGCTCAAATTCCAGTCACACCACTTGGGTGACATGGAAATGACTTACGCTCTCTCATGCTTGGTCTTCTCACTCAAGCTTTGCTGGAAAGAGCTAAGCACAATGCTTGGCACACTATAAATGTCAAATAAATGTTGCTCACCCTCACCCTAACCTCAGCCTGCTGCTGACATTCACACATTCCTGCAGTGATGTCCCCAGGCTTCTGAGTCCCGTGTGACAAACCACAGCCTCTAGTTGTGGCTTGCTTCCCAAGCGGATGATGGGATGATTCACCGTGCGGACCTATCCAGGGAAGAAAGGGATGTGTAGGTTCCATCCCCCTGAGTCAGTGAGTGTCCTTTGTCTGTTCTCTCATCAGACTGACTCACAAAGAGCACTACCTCTGAGAGCCCCCTATTTGATGTGGTCACTTTGGGTCACTGAAGCTGTCACATGCCCACAAGGCTGCCAGTCATGCCCCGGCTGCCTACACGTCCTCAACAACAGTGAGTCTCACCACTGAGGGCCCACCAGTCTCGTGGACAGCCCTGCTCACATCCTACTGTATCCGTGTATGTTAATAACCGCCTATTCTACAAGAAATGTTCCAGAGATGACACATCTAGACAGTGTCCGCTGCTTCCGCCCTCCCACTTTTCTGGAGGTTCAAACACCAAAAGGGGAAAGAAGGAGATATATAAAGCTCAGCAATGTCACCTCTGGAAACAGTGCTGGCATTTCCAGGAGTTATTCAATAGTGTGATGCACAGTGTTAAGAAGTGGAAATCTACTCCTCCTGCCCTGCACACATCCCATTTTAAAGGTCTCTGTCATTATGGGACAAAAATGTCACATGTGGAAAATTTTGTGACAATTTGAAAAAATGGAGAGTTATGCATGCTCCATGGAAGGTACACAGCTAACACACTTACTTCATTTTTAACCTCAAGCACCCTTGTGAGAATGGAGTCAGTGGTCCCATCCACAGAAGGGAAACTGGGCTTCCAGCTGCCCATATTATAACCACAATAGAAGAAGCCCCTCCTGATCAGCCTCACTTGCTTGACACTGACAACTGCGATGAGGAAATAAAGTCCCAAGACTCCAGCAGAGTGTGGGGCTTTTCATGTTGATAGTTCTTTTAAATTCTTGTTTTCCTTGGATGTGAAATTTTCTGCATAATTAATCACCTTTGGAAATTACAGAGAAATTTCCTATTCACTGAGTTGGAAATGCCTATAGAAACGAAAATGGCAGTGTGCCCCACAGGATACCCCAGAGATGTGGAAATATGAGATGGGGGTGGGGAGCAGGATGCCAAGTCTGTGAGTGAGATGCAGGCCCATGCTGGCCTAAGAGAAGCCATACTGGTAAAATCAACACAGAGGAGCCTTCAGCAGGATTCCAGGAATAGACCCCAAGGGAGGAGAGCTCACACTGGCTCCAGAGGTGGTGATCTGATGCTCACACCTACTAGGCTAGCCTCGCCCTCCACAGGTCCTAATTAAACATGACATACCCCACTCCTGGATTACAGGATACTGGAAAGGACAAGTTCCAGGTACAAGAATAAGAATTTCACAGGTTGTGGGCTACAGGTGCTATGTCAGTTACCAGCTGTGCATGACCAAAAAAGGAAATACTGTGCTGAGGAAGCTATACAGTCTCAGCTTACAAACAGCAAGCAATCTGCTAGGGAGGCCTGTCAACAGGGTCTGGATGAGAGTGGGCCCTTAGGAAGGCTGAGGTCTCATTGATCCCCGTTCTTCTCTCAATGTGTGAAGCAGCTTTGAAAAGAGGCTGTGGGAGATTGAAGCCCCCTGTCCTTGGGATCAGGTAGGGATCTAGGAAGAACAGAACATGTCTGCTTAGCTTAGGTCTGGGCCTGATGGGATGTGAGGCCTTCGCTGTGGTTGAGTACAGTTACCCACTGGCAGACTCCTTTGAAGAGAAAAAATCAGCTGTATTGGGGCAGCAGAGGGATCAAACGTTGTCTCCCTCAGCTGCCCAGTTTTAGACAAGGTGGTCTGAAATCTAGGAACCCAGAGGCCTCCCCGTTCACCTCAGTGCTTCCCAGGAAGATCTAAGGACTGTCCCCACCATGCCATCCCCCAGTCCTGTACTGACAGGATAGCCCTGTACTATCCATTTAGCACATAAATTTCCTGTAATAAATGAGGTGCCCTTGAGGCAGAGGGGAGTCAGGAAAACAGACCGATTAGATATGGCTCAGGAGTAGGACAGAAGCATTGGTTATTTAGAGCTGGTGACACCGTGTGACAGCCAAGACTTCACCTAGACTGAGATGCACAGCCACAGTTCCTGATGTGCACTGCTTTTGGCTACATGAGGGTCAAGGATTGAACTCCTATGACAATGCAGTGGGGTCACCCAGAGTGAGCCTGAGTGTCTGGAAGAAAAACTCATGACCAGTATTTCCAGGACCCAAGCTGTCTCACACACACACACACACACACACACACACACACACACACACACACACGCACGCAGTTACTGTGCCCAGAGTAAATAGTGAGTTAATAATAATCATTAAAAAAATCAGTGTGGTCTTAGAGGGTGCTTTTTGTCCTATTTGTGGAAGCAACTCCTTCAGAGGCAGTAAGCTGTCACAGAGCATCCTCTCTGTAATAAGCAGAGAGAGCTCAGGAGGAAATGAAATAAAGCAAGAACTTAATGAGCATGCGGTACCTGAAAAGCCATTTTCACTTTTCAAATGACGCTAAGAGGCTCTGATGGACATTATGTCCCAGTCTCTATGAAAATAGTCTTTAAAACCAAGACAGTCTTAGCTACTGAGCCATGGAGAGTGTCTGGATTCAGGACCATCATTTTGTCTGTCTGGAACTAAAGGTAGCAAGAAGACTGAATAGTATTGGAACACTGTATTTTTGTCAGAAAAAAAAAGAATCCTTTGTAGCTAGTGGCAGTAAGCTTGCTTATCTTTTCTCTGAGGTCCTTTTGACCTCTCCTAAAGAGAGGGACTGTGTGCTTCCCTTACAGACAGCTGGTATGATCAGAGTCTGAAGTAGTCCCACCAGTGAGGTCTCATCAGTTGACAATACTGTTAGTGTGGTCCTATCAATAAAGTATGCAATCTAGCGATGGCACTTATCAATACCCAGTTGGTGGGTTGTGTTTCTTTTTCTCCTTCCTCTCATACAGTCCCAGGATTCTGTGCCACACTGTCCTCTTCCAGGCACTCATCCCCTGACCTACTACACATGGTGGATTCTCCAGGAAGCCTTACCGAGTTGGCTGTACTTATCTCTGTTCTCCCGAAGTATTTCATGGCCCCTGACCAGAGACCACCATGTCCTGATGTAAAATGTGTGTGTTTCTCCTCTGAAATGTGAATGAGATTCTATGTTTTCATTCTCTTACAGTAAGTACAGACCAGATGGGTGGGTAGATGGACACATGTACAGATAGGTGAATACCTGCATATGTGGATGCACAGTGGCTAGATAGACAGGCAATGAAGAGATAATACATAGATGGATGGAAGAATTGAATAGACAGATGAATGGTTAAACTATCCCACAGAGGGAAGAACCTCTGACAGAATGAGACAGGGCTGGAGCCTCTCTATGCTGAATGCTCTGAGCTTCTCTCCTTGAGTAACTGGTATCACTGACAACCACCCTTTCCTTGTTAGGATTGTTCCACCTAAGGCCTCTTCAGATACTTTCATCACAAACCTGAAGTTTCCACATTTTAGTATGTAGGGGATTTCTTTTCTCACTCACTGTCCAGGAGAACCACTCTTACCAAACACTTCAACAACACAGCCAGTTCTACATTCTCCCTGTTTGCCAGCCTTGTCTCTGAAATGTCTACTTGCATTTTGTATTTGGTCATTCATTTGTCATTCAACAAATATTCATTAATTACATCAGCCAGCAGTTAAGTTTTCCAAAAGCTTATCTTTTCCTTTGGATCTTTCTCATCTAGTCCAAGAGCTCCCTCCCCAACTCGCCTCCAATCCTCTCCAGACCCTGCCCACCTGGCCTTCTCTGATGCTCTCTAGGTCTTTGAGAGATAAAATCTCCCCTCAGCATGGTGCTGGAAGCCCTGGGGTCTGTCTCCATCCTCTACATCCCTTCTGAGCTTCACCAGTGACCTGAACACTGCTCCACTCTCTGGCTTCCTGGGCATTGCTCATCCACATGCTGCTTTCCTATTCAACAATAGGAAAGAAAGCTCTGGTGCTAAGATTCCCACCAGATGTAAAATCAGCACAGTAGGCAGATATAATAGATAAGAGCAGGGGCTGGACAGATGGCTCAGTAGTTAAGAGCACTCTTAACTGAGTACTCTTTCAGAGGACCCGGGCTCGAATTCCCAGCACCCACATGGCAGTTCACAACTGTCTATAACTCTAGCTTCAGGGCAAAACACTACTGTACATAAAATAAAATAATAATAATAATAAAATAAATCTTTTGGGGCTGGAGCAATGGCTCAGGGGTTGGGAGCACTGACTGTTCTTCCAGAGGTCCTGAGTTTGATTCCCAGCAACCATATGGTGGCTCCCTACCATCTATGATGATGTCTGGTACCCTCTTCTGTACACTGTATACATAATAAATAAATTTAAAAAAAATAGAGGAGGGCGGAGTCAAAAGAGAGACACCATCCAGCTGCCAAGAATCAACATGTAAATTAACACAGGTAAGCCATGGGACATGTGGCAAGACAGATTAATGGAAATGGGTTAAGATGCAAGAGAGAGATAGCAATATGCCTGGGCCATAGGCTGAATTAATAGGCATGCAATTAATATAAGCATCTGAGTCATTTTGAGGGGCTCAAGCAGTGGCAGGTAGGACCAAACCATAGAGCTGGTCCAAGCCAGAAACTTTCTATTACAGAAAGCGACTTGGAAAGGGTATGGACAGACTGGGGGTGGTGATGGTGAGGAGGCCCAGGCAGAGACAGAAAGCATATGAGTGGTGGATGGCAAGGAAAATGCAGGGTAAATCCATTCACGTTTTTATCTTCTGATTTCAGAAGAAGCAAACTGCTTCATCCTGGCTTCTGCTGAAGAGGTAAGAAGATAGTTGTATCTCTTGTAAAGAAATACAGCTAAAATATAGTGGAACAATCCATACTGGGTTCACACATCCCTGAGGTGAGGCCTAGAAGGACTAATGTTCTCCTCACCTGACAATCAAAGACAGTGTGTGTTGAAGGAGATCCTTGCCCAGCTTTCAAGGTCCAATGAGCATGCATCATGCAGAAACATCCACGTGGGGGAGAGACAGCTCACCCAGGTGGGGTGCGTTAAAAATCATCCATTTGGCACTTTAAACGAATTGCTAAAGACACTCATGTACTCATCTGGAATGAAAGCAGTTCAAATGGACTGGAAACCATTTTACTTATATTTCCTCATATTCCCAAACCTTTCTTTCCATGGTTCAAAGTTTGCATTCTCTAATTGCTGATCTCCATTTGTGAATGAATCAGTGTAAAATAAAGTGCCAAATCAATCTACCAAATTAATCTAGTTTTAGGCATTAATTTATCCTCTCAGCCATTTTCTCTCAAACTCACCACATGTCAAGACGAGCTCAGATCCAGTACTATAACATTCAGTTTTTAACACAGGAGCTTACATCAGGACCTAGAGAGAGTCTCTTCTCGATCACTAGGACGCACAATTTACTATTCCAAAAGGGTAATTCAGGTAAATTAAACGTTTTTCTTACCTTTTAAGGTGCTCAACCACTGTTGGACTAAATAAGTCAATGAGGCAAAAATTCCCTTCATCATTTTGTGGCATGTTTCCTCAGGTGACAAATTAACAATGTCTCACTTCCTTTATATGTCAGAAGGTCACCCCAAGTGTGGCAAATGAGGTATTAATTAGGGCAGGAGATCAGAAATTACATGCACTGTTTTTCTAGAGCTGTATCAAGGGAAAGGTGCCTTCCTGAGTCTGTGACCAATTTCCAGGGTTTCTAAGATGCAATTATAGGATCCTGAGGCCATAGGAGAAGGAAGAACCATAGACCTGGTGACATAATCAAGCTACTATTTTGGAGAATATGAGGACCTACAGCTGGGCAGCTGGAGGAGGAGGAGGAGGAGGAGGAGGAGGAGGAGGAGGAGAAGGAGAAGGAGAAGGAGGAGGAAAATCTCCAGGAAGCCAGAAAAAGTTCGGAGAAGAGGGAGGGGGTCCGAAGCCCTTGACTCTCTCCTTTTTTTAAAAAAAAAAAAAAAAACATTCAGATTTATTTCTTTTTATGTGTATGGGTATTTTGCCTGCATGCATGAGCACTACACACTACCTAGTAGTACCTAAGAAGATCTGAAAGGGGGTCATATCCCATAGATCCACAGTTATAGAGGGTTGTGAGCCCCATGCAGGTGCTGGGAACTGAACCTGGGTCTTCTGAAGAAGCAGCAAGAACTTGTAAGAGCTACGTCATCTTTATAGTACCAAATAATTTTTTGAGACAGGGTCTCACTATGTAGCCCTGGCTTGCCTAAAACTTACTATGTAGACCAGGCTGGATTCAAACCCACAGATCTCTCTGTGTCTGCCTCCTGGGTGCTGAGATTAAAGGCAAGCTCCATACCTAGCTTCCTTTTAATGTTCAACATTATTGGAATAGTCTAGAAGAAGTAGATAACCACAACCCAGTATTACTAAATGCAGAGAAAACACTTTCTTTCCTTCCAGGGGCATTCTGTCAGGCAAAGGGGAACCTGGGATACTTTCCAAGGTGGGCAGCTGGTTCTGGCTGAGGCCCCCAGAACTCAGCTCTTGGAGGCATAATGCCTCAGGTATTCAAGGCTACAGTGTCTCTGCTGCATGCACAGAATGATCATTTCAGCCCCAGCCACTCAACAAGGACCACAAAGAGCAGTAGTAAAAGGCCTAAGACAGGTGGCCTGCTCAGCAGCCTCAGGCTCCCTCTTTGGTTGGCACTGGAAGAAGAATCAAGATGGTACTACTTCTGTGATTCTTCAGAGCAAGATGGAGCGGTGCGCTGAGTGACGATTCTCTTGGCAATGAGAGAGGCCAAGCACCTGAGTGACTAATTAGAGCTAAGGGCAATCGAAACAAACCTCTAGTATCCTGAGTCAGAACTCAAGTGTAGAACTTACTATGAATGTTGGGATTCAGGAAGGAGGGAGGGAGAAGGCAGAGTATAAATTTAAATAATGTATATACCGTAATTTGAATCAGGAATGAAGGACATGCTTCCTGTAGGCCACACTAGGTACTGTAATTCTTCCAGGCAAGCAGAAGGAAGCTGGCATGTGAGCCTGTGAGCTGTGCAGCTCCAGGGGAGGAACATGCAGCTTTCAGATTTCATCACAGCCATCTAATAACACCTCTGTGAGTGCTCAGCTCCAGAGAAGCTTGCAGGCCCCAGCAGTCAAGCTCACCCCTTTCCCAACCAGCCCCAGAGGAAGGGAGCCTGTCAGCTTCACTAAAGAAGAAAGGAGGGTAAGGAAAACAAAGACAGAGGCAAACCTCTAGTTGCTTTGTATCTGTTTGAAGGCTCAAGGCAGAGAAAGCCTTGATGCAGAGGCACCTGGGGCCTCAGAAGGAAGCCTTTAGGCTGCAGTAAGAAAACATTACTTTCATGGCTGTTTTAATCAGTCTGAGCAGCTCTTTGATAGGCAAGAATGTTAAGCCAGGAAAGGCTCTTAGGAGAGTCTGAAGAGTCAGAGGGAGTGGTATTTAACACTTGGTGTCTTCTTCCCCCCACGCCCTGCTGGGAATGCTCACTGGAGACTTCAGTCTTCACAGTGGAGCCAAGCCCGCATTGGGCTCAGAGCAGGTGGGAGATTATAGTAGGAAGCCCACAGAACCCCAGGCTCCTGCCACTAGCAGCTGCTGCCCTGGGTAGGTATATGGAGGCTTCCTTAAGCTGGCCTGAGAAAACATGAAACAAAAGGCATGAAATTAAAGAGAACATTAATAAAATCTGCTGAAAGAAAACACCACTAGCCAACTTAGCAGTTCAGATTACATTTACTCACATTGGACAGGGAGTGGCTAATTGTGAGTAATAAGTCCAGGCTCTGGAAAGAAATTATGGGCTAGGTAATCTAGCAAGGGGTAACGCCAGAGAAGTCACCTTCCTGGGTGACTCAAGATGGGGTGTAAAACCCATCTGACATACTCAGACAAATCTTCCTTGGTCTCTGACTCTCAATAACCTCTGAGTTCCACCCAGTGCAGCCACGACGCCAGAGTCTCTCTTGGTTTCTTGAACTTGTTCTTGGTGGGGTATTTCTGAGCCCCAGAGAGCAGTTAAACCATCATATTATCTACAGGTTCCTCCTGCCACTTCCCCAGAGGCCTCCAAATCTTCACATTTCCAGTTCTCCTCCCTAGCTGAACAGGAGTCCAATGTGATGTAAGAAATTTGCAGCAATCTAAGAATTCTGTCTTTAGCAGAACATGGCAGTGTATATAGGTGAAATCCAACACTCACAGGAGGCTTTTGGCCCATGTGAGTGTGTCACAGGCCTTCCTTGAAAGTCATGTGCAATATCAATCTTTAAAAAGGGAAAGATTCATCTCCTTGGCTAGCCACTACTCAATGGAAGACGTTCCTCCATCCACTCCTCATTTCTTCCTTTCTCAGTGGGACTCAGAGCCCAAGCCTCCTTCCTTAACTCCAGTGGTCAGTAGGATGAGATCTTAGGGAAAACTGTGTCTCTAAGCCAAAGAAGATGCTAGAAATTAAGTCCTGTTTACAAAAAGGGCTATCAAAGGTGAAAGGGTTCTTTGGAATTCCTGTGAGGTCAGCTTCCACCACGCTTACCTGCATTTGCTTTCCAGGTTCCTGGTTTGCTGGGGTCTACCCCATGTTCAGGACCTTCTAGAGCATCCACCTTTCCCAAGACAACCATATGTGACCAGTGGCTGGGAAGTAGAATAGCTCTTCTCCACACATACACTGCCCCTTGTAATACTTCATTCAAGTCCCTCCAGAATCATGTCTTTCAACAAAGCAAACAGCACAAGAGGGCTTGAGAGAAAGCTCAGTCAATGTGCTTGTCCTGTAAGCAAGAGGACTTGAGTATGAGTCCCCAAAACCCACGTGACAAAGACAAGCCTGGTAGCATGCACCTGTAATTCCAAAACTGAGGACGGGGGAGGGAGGGGAGAGAGATACACAGATCCCAGGGCCTCAGGGGCCAGCCAGCTCCAAAGAATCTGTGAGCCTCAGGGAAAGTGAAAAACCATTTTAAGAACAAAGTGGACAGAGTCTTCGGAAACAACATCCAAGGGTGGCCTAACGTCTCAATGCAGATGCACAGACGTGAATATGTGTGTGCATGTGTGCGTGCACGAAGTGGGAGGAACAGAGGGAAGGAGGAAGGGAGGGAAGGAGGGAGGGAGGGAAGGAGGGAGGGAGAATTGATTTGGCATTAGACAGACATATGAGGGCTTCCACTTTCCTTTAGTCACTATCAGAGCTAATTTAAAGAAAGAATGGGATCCCGTTCTGCCAGAATGAGACTAACAGCTAATTAGAACACATCAGGCATTATGTTTTTTGTTGACCTCTAGTCTTTAGAAACAGAGAATCTATGGTTATAAAACAAGCACCTTGCAGTGTCACCATCCACCCACCTACCTACCACATGCTCACCAAGCACAAGGGATTTACAGAGGC
>PVIH01000950.1:72696-277172 GCA_004025045.1 Sigmodon hispidus
TGGGGGGGCTGGGAGGCTGGGAGGCTGAGGGGCTGGCAGGCTGGGAGGCTGGAGGGCTGGGGGGATGGGGGCTGGGAGGATGGGGGGATGGGGGCTGGGAGGCTGAGGGGCTGGGGTGAGAAGGAGATACTAGTGCAAACCCCCACATCCTCCCAGTCCACAACTACCCCACTCCACAGCCCCACATCTCTTTCTCCCCACAAAGAATATGTTTATGGACCCCTTCAAATGTTAAAAACAAACCAATAAATGGTCAAAACGAGAAAGGAGACAAACGTTTTCTAAAATGTCACCCCTCCCCCCCGACACACACTAAAAGCTGGTCATGGCTAACTCCCACTGTCCAGTCTCTTCCAGTGTGCTGTACTTGCATATCAAGAACCTCTATCCTTGACAGGCTCCTTTCCAGACCTGGCAGTCTCTGGGAACCCAAATACAGCCACCCCATCACCCAGTATCTCCCTTACCTTAAGTTTCATGTAACTGTGGACTTTCCCCCTTCTGCCTCGAAGCACTCCCCCAGTTAAAGATGGGGCCATCCCCGGGGAAGAGCAGAGCATCTGTCGAAGCCTGGTTATAGCTGCAGAGGTCAGCCTCTTACCACCCCATTTAGAGAACCTGCCCTGAGGACAGCACAGAAACCCAGGGTCTGGCAGTTAGAGCATTGGGCCAAGGCTCCCTCCGAACCCCATCCATCACCTGCTGCCAGCACACTCACCTGCAGATGTAGTTTGTCTTGCAGGAGTCCTGCAAATTCAGGCAGTTGGGTTTGTCTCGTTCTTCGTAGGAGCACACGGGAACGATAGTCTGTCGTCTCCTCTCAGTGCAGGCAATGTCCCTGCAGGAGCAGAAGAGCATTCCATAGCTGTGCTTGGCTGGAACCTTGTCAAAGAACTGCCTGAGGGCCTTGTGGCACTTGCGGCGGTTGCAGACGTCATTGGACATGCTGGTGGTGCACGGGGTGATGTAGGCAGACCTGTACTTCTTGCAGGTATCATCAAGGTTGCAGGCCTTGGCTGCATCCAGGCAGTTGTTCCCTTTGGAAATGTGCTCCACTGCAATTCAGAGAAAGAGGGGTGAGCATGGTGCTTGACTCCTGAGTGCTCCCACATACATTCACCTGGCCATGCACCCACTCTAGGATTCAAGGAGTTTCAAACCTGGTGACATAATGGTCCACGACAAAGAGAAAGTGTTAGGGTGAAACGGCTAAGAGCCTACAGTAGTCCCTAGATGTCTTTGTGAAGCTACAGATCTAGGACTTGTGAATTCGGGCACTTGCCCAGATACTAGTAAAAAAGGCAACTGGAGAAATATTTCCAGCTCCTGCTTGGTAAACTGAAATCAGGATCAAAGAAAACAGCAACAAATTATATACTTGTTCATGATACAGTATATAAAATGATATGCTGAATGCAAGTATAATTGCCATGCAATCCTCCAGGAATATAATTATGTAATAAATGTGTATAGAACAGGCTAATTACTATATGATTACAGAGTAATTACATGGTTATTTGAGCCCAGAAGACAAAATATTATGCCAGCCTCTCTAAACAGGAAGAAGCAACTCCAGAGAGTTTGTGCCTAAGTTTCAGCTCATAGGCCATTGGAAGAACACCAGAACACAGCGCATAAAAATTTTCAAACCTCAATTACCACTTAGCTTACCACATCCAAAATGTCGGTTCTGTGGACACGGACGTCCCTGATTAGGAAAATTCAGCTAGGATTTTGGATAGAATTTCTCTGGGCTTATACTCCATAGGCTTTAGAAATATCACAGAGCATATGCTACCTTCTGCTCAGGCTCTCTGTGTCCAGGCTGCCTGGAAAAGCAGTTCTGCCCACCGTGGGCTGTTCCTGTGTAGTCTGGATGAGTTTCCAGGCGGCAGATCCCATCAGGAAGCTGCACACACTGCCTGGGCCAATGGGGATGTTTCAAGTAAAGTGACAAGGGGAGCCGTGCTCAGGACCCGTGCTCTAGTTTCTTTGTTGTGACAAACACCCTGACAAAGAGACAATGGATGGAAAGGATTCATCCCCCTTACTTCTCCTAAGTGTAGAGGGCAGTCTACCAGAGAGAAACCCGAAAGAGCTTCTCACACCACACACACACCACACCTACAGCCAAGCGCAGAGATAAATGCTGAATGCTTGATGGCTTTCCCTGTGACACACACACACACACACACACACACATACACACACACACCTCACCCTGCTTCCTCCACCTATGATCCGGGTCTTTCTACAATTAATCACGTCCATTAACAATCCAGACAATCCCCAGAAACATACACACAGACCAATCTGATAAAGACAGGCACTCCACTAAAACTCTTCTCCAGTAATTATAGGTTGTGGCAAGTTGAAACTTAGAAGTAACTGTCACAACCCTTATCAAGGAGTTTCTCTAGAAAAGTGAAGGAACCTTCCAGAACCCACTGATAAGGTGGCCCACAGCAGTTGATAAGCAGCTATGGTGGTAACTCTCAAGATCAGGCTGAGGTGCAGCAAACTAGCACCCTACAGAACAGATTACCAGCAAGTCCCCACTCAGGCTCAGCCCCTCTACTCTCTCTCAGTTGAAGGAAGGCACTTGGGAAATTAGAAGAGGTCCAAGAACTGAAGGAAAGGAAAGGGTCCAGGTAGGCTGAGCGGAGTTCAAACGTACAGCAATAGATATAGAAGGAGTATGCAGAATATTACTCTGCCTTGAAAAGGAAAGAAACTTTGCAACCTGTGAAAATATAGAAGAAATGTAAGGACTTTAGTCCCTGAGAAATGAGTCATTATCTGAAGGAAAAACAAACAATTCCACCCAAGTAAGATTGATAAATGCTCCAACTCACAGAAGGCTGCTGGCCTAATGGGAGGGAGTCGAGGTAGTTGATATTCAGTGGGAACAAAATTCCAGTTTTAAGTTGAGCATGTTCTTCAAGTTAGACTCTTCCATAAGAGCCTGAAGTTACTGTATTTAGTGTTAAGGTTTTGCTCACTGAGAAGGTTCCGCAGGTAAAGGTGAGCGCTGCCCAGAGCCTGATGACCTAGTGTAAGGTAACCCCTGGAACCCACATGGTGTAAGAGGAAAACCAGCTAACATAAGTTGACCTCTGACCTCCACATCATAACACGGTCTCAACACCCCAAATACACACAAAATAAATCAAAATATAATAAACTTTTTTAATTGCCAGAAGGGAAGATTACATAGTAGATATTCTTACCACAACCTCAGAAAAAGTTTTTCTAGAACACAAACACAAAGAGCACACAGAGTAACCAAAATTTCAAAGAGGTTTTCTATTTTAAAAAAATAAGTGTCTGTTTTTAAGAAGTATTCCTAATAAAAACCTACTTTATAGCTTGGAGCTACTGCATCCCAGGTCCAGCTTTTGCTTGTGGTCTCTGAGGTCTGTAGGTTCAATGTGGAGGGCAGTAAGCAGGACCTCTAGCTTTCCAGAGTTAGCAATGCAGCTACTCTAGAAAGCCCTGCCACTTCATCAAACACTCCCGATGCTTTCTCTACCCTGCTTTCTGCTCCATGTCAAGATCCAAGACTCTTGGAAGAAAATGGCCACTGTGAGTCCTGACACAGACTTCTGTCTCTGGACCTGAGGTTAACATGTATGGCTCTCCGGCACTCTTTCTCTAGTTTTTTGAAATAGGGTTTTGGCTGTCTTGAAACTTGTTCTGTAGACCAGACTGGCCTTGAATTCAGAGATCTGCCTGCCTCTGCCTCCCAATTGCTGGGGGGACTAAAGGTGTATGCCACCAGTATCTTCGATTTCTTTTCTAAATATAGGGTCTTCTTATACACTCTAGGCTGGCCTCGAAATCCATTGATAGCTGAGGATAACCTTGAACTTCTAATATTCTTCCTTATACCTCTGGGGTTCTGACATCACATGTGTGTATCACATGGAGTTTGTAGGTTACCTGGGATAGCACTCAGGGCATCATGCATGCTAAGCACCTGACCAACTGAGCCCTTGAGATGTTGAATACTTGGCTTCTGGACGTAGGCATAATTTGTGTTTTTACATGTTTGTAGTCCTCTATGTTTATAAATTGTGAATGCTTTATGATAACTGAAAACATATTAATAAACTCCTATTTCACATCATCTGGGCTAGGCCCTTAAGGCCAGATAATGGTGACACTTTGGTTTCTGCACTGATGTCTAATGAAAGGTTTGTGGTTTTTGTTTTTCCTAAAGTCTGAATAAAACAAAAACAGCTGAGGCAGCTGTGGTTTACATATAAGGAATGTAGCTAGTGACACATGACTCATAATGTATGCAATCTCAAATGGAGAAAATGGCAGAGAAGATGTCACCACATGCACCAGGTACCACAGGCCTGCCAAACTAAAATGAACCCATCCAGCACCAGGTTCATTCCAATGGTAAGAATTTACTCAACTCCAGCAAAACAATGTCACATTAAACTAATGTGATTTATTTACATTTCTTTGATTTCAAAGTCTGACCTTTTACTGTTTAATTTGTGTTGCTTTTATAATTGTATGAAAACAAGCAATGGCTCTTTTTGTTTACAAATCTAAGATAACACATTACAATAAAAATAATAAGTCAATCCATGACACCCACAAAATTTCTTTTGCTCTGGAAGTAATCCATACTGCAATTTACAAGCTTAAGAAACACTTGGCTGGTGTATACTTTTTTTCCCCATGATACTGTTGCCTTTTAAACTTGTTTTAGAATCACATAAGCTATTAACTTCTGTGTGTTGATGTGTTTTTATAAATGTCTGCATACACATGTGGAAGCAAGGTCAATGTTGGATGCTTTCCTCTAGCATCCCTCCTTCATCTTTTTGTTTAAGACAGGACCTTTCATGGAACCTGGAGTAGACATATTCTATCCACTCCAGCCCCAGCACTGAGATCACACAGTCATGTGTCTGCCATGCCTGGATTTTTGTGTCTGCGTTTTGGGGACCTGAACTCAGTTCTTCACACTTACACATAGCAAATGCTTTGTACACTGGGCCATCACCTCTGCCCAGTTCTGTTTTTTCTTCTTCTTCTTAATGTTATAAAGAAGAGAAAAGCAATATTCTAAAGGAAAAGCTTTGTACAAAGTGGAAACAGTAAAGTGTGTTATGTCTGAACCAATTGTCCACAGCTAACTTAGTTTAGTAGTAGCTATGACTTTGCCTCACTTTCTGCTGATTCTATTTTCTTCCATACATAAGCCTTGCCAGTACACCATCTCCTTACCATTATATCAAAGCCTGTAACAAATTTCAAAGTGTTCAACCTGGCACATTTGGAGGGCCAAAACCAATTTATTTCCACCTCACAGGTCATATGTGACCTCCAACACATTTCTGACCCTTATAAACACAAAACGCTTCCATTACACTTCTTACCTCGATGAGACAGCAAAATCCAAACACAAGAACCAAATAGAGGCAAAATAAGCATAGATCAGACTCCCACTCTTTACACACACAGGAGTAAAATTCTCCACAGATTTGAGCTACTTGTTTGGCAATATGTTAAGAAGGTAACACACCATTTCCCCAAGGATCCAAGATAACCTTAATAAATACAAATGTGATTCCACAGTAACAGAATTCAAGAAGAAGAGGAAGAAGGAAAAAAAGGTGTATTATTTTATTAAAAAAATGCATTCAGTGAATTTCAATACTCACTCAATACAAATATTCAGCAAGCTAAGAATGAAAAATAATTTCCTCAGTTTGAGAAAGGCTTGCTGTGACATATAGATACAACCATATCTCATAGTAAAATAATGTCTCCATCTAAGATGAAGAACAAAGAATACACATTCTTTCCATTCAAAATCAGTACTGTAGTAGAGGGTCACGCGCGCGCACACACACACACACACACACACACTCACACCATCTCTCTCATACACACACATACACACACCTGTTTGCAAACGATTCTGAAAACCCCATAAGAATATATGAAACTACTAGAATAATTAAATTTAGTTGCCAAAGATATAAAATTAATATAAGAATGTTGTGAGAATCCTAATTGGTCTTATAATAAAAACCTGGAGCCAGATATTTGGAAAAAAACTGAAAGATTAGAGAGAGAGGAACAAGCCACAGTTACCTCTTACCTAGTCTGCTCCTCAGTCAAAAGAGAAGAGCCCAACCCTGTCTCCTCCCGGCCTTTTAAACCTGTCCCTGCCCAACAGTATCACTTCCTCATTCAAACTTTCTAGTGCTAGGATTAAAGGTGTGTGTGTCACCACTCCCTGACCTTTATGGCTGACTCTGTCCTCTGATCTTCAGGCAAACTTTATTAAATACACAGTATACCACCACATAAGAATCAATTATACCTTCTTGAGCTCACAAGTTTGTTTTCTTGTTATTAATTAGCTTCTGATTCCAGTTAGTGAGCCCATATGCACATGGGTGTGTAGCCATCCACTGGGTCATGGGCAACCCCTAAGTGAGTGAGCCTGCCTCTCTCAGCATCCATTAATTACCAATAGCTCCTCTGACAGGGACTCCCTAGTCCATGATGAAAGACTTAGTCTTGAGTAGGCCATAGCCACAGCTGCTGCATTGATACATACAACAGGCATGCTTGTCCAGAGTCAGCATTCCACAGCACAAGTTTAATTTTTAGCTGACAAACTAATATTTATAGGGTTCAATGTAATGTCTTAATATGTGCTCAACATTGTGGGATGATTAAACCAATCAAACACATCCATTTTTTTATATAATAGCTGCAAACCATTAGGACAATGTAACCTGCAATTCCACTTATAATAGTACCAAATAAAAAATAAAAACATATGTAGCATCTAGATACCAAAAAGTCAAAAGCATTACTGAAAAAAATTAAGGAGACTTATAAGCAGAAATATATACCATGTCCATGTTCATGAACCAGAAAACAATATAATTAACATGTCATTTACCTCTAAACCTTAATGTTTCAGAACTAGCAGTCACAGTCTAAAATGTACATGTGATACACAGTAACAAAAGCAATTCAACTAAGGATGAAACTGAGATGATAAACAGTCATCAAGTCACTGTGGTGTAACATAGACATCTGCAGACTGGACAATGGAGAAGACAGAAGATGTCCACACCAGGTACCCACAGTTATTCAGGTTTCATAAACAAATGATACTAAAGAAACTCAATGTAGGAAAAAATGTCCTTTCAACAAACGGTGTCAGAAAAATGAAAAAACAAAAATCCCAAATTCTCAACCCGACTTCACACCATGCTGTGGGATAATGCTCATGTACACTGTAAAGATTTGTCAATTGAATTGGTTTAATAAGACACTGACTGGCCAGTAACCAGGCAGGAAGTATAGGCAGGACAACCAGACTGGGAAAATTCTGAAAAGGTAAGGCAGAGAAGCAGTCACAAGCCAGACACAGAGGAAGCAAAATGAGAATACTGGACTGAGCAAAGGTACTAAGCCACATGGATAAATATAGGTAAAAATTATGGGTTAATTTAAGTGTAAGAGCTAGTTAGTAATGTGCTTCAGGCACTGGTCCAACAGTTACTATATATTAAGCCTCTGAGTCAATTATTTAGGAAAAGGCTTCTGGGTATTTAGGAGTTGCTGGTAGGACAGAAACTTCTGACTATACATCATGCATAAAATCAATACAGGATAGATCAAAGACTTAAATATAAAAGTTAAAATCATGAATTTATTAGAAAATAAAATAATTTGGGTGTCAACGAACATTACAGTCCCATATAATATTTAAAAAAATGAAGGAAAAATTCCTGTAAGTTAAAGTTCACAGACATTAAAAACTCCTGCTGGCATAAGAAGACTGATAAGGAAATGAATATAAAAGACCTTGTGGGAAAATAGTCACATATATGTATCCAAGTACCACCATCTAAAATATATAAGAAATAGTAAAACTTAACAATAAAAAAATCACCCTCCTTAAAGATAGACCAAATATTTTAACATAATATGTCACAGAAATAAATGTATAAATGGCCAATAAACATATTAAATATTCAACAACATATTAGTTATGTTTAAAAAATTAAAACTATAAGGAGATGTTTTACTCAGCAATCACAATGGTTAAAACTAAAGTCCAGCAGCTTCTTCTACAAGTCCAACTACCTAAAGAAAACTTAGGCAGTGTCATATGAAAAACCACATATACATTCTACTCAATGATTACCATAGTATCAATCATACACAAATACCTAAGAGAATAGCCACAAACAAGACTTGCATTTCTGAAGATACCACACAGGACCAGAAGGAATCGGGGTGGAATGAACCTGCATGTGTCTCATAGGATCAGAGGGGGTCCTAGGCAAGAGGAACAGCTACAATGCCTAGGCACATAGTAATGACTGGCCAGACAAGATACCTAGTAGTAGTGACACACTTATCTTTTGGACAATCAACAGATATCTAATTGGACTTAAAACCCACTCAATACAAGGGAATCCATGACTGATACTACAAACCCAATCAACCCCCTTGGCAGAAGAGGTTACATGCCCTTTTCTAAACTAATGTAATTTCTAACTGTATCCAAATGCCTACCCATATTCTCACAGACAAACGTAGTTCTCCTCATCAAAGAAGCTTCTTTTTCAACACATGGAGACTATTATAGAGAGTCGCAGTTGGTCAAATCCGTAGAGCAAGGGGCAAGAGTGGGCTCAGATTCAATTGATAGTCTCCAATATAACCCCTACACCTAAGGCTCAGGGAAAACCCACAGAGGAGCTAGAGGACAAAGCCAGCTGTAGCAGGCTTTCTTTGGGGCCACCAGCCAGCTCCTAAATCATGACATGGAGACTTGTTATTAGTTAGGGGTGCTCAGCCTTATCTTAGCTCTTGTTTTAATATATTTCTCTTTATCTCCATTTTTGCCTCTGGCTTTTTACTTTTCTTCTGTATATCCCACTGTCCTGCTTCCTCCACTGTCTGTCTATCTGGTGGCTGCCTGGCTTCTGGCTCGAGTGCGTCCCTCTTTCTCTCCCTCATTCTTCTCTCTCTCGGACTTTGAGCCTAGATTTCTCTTCCTACTTATTCTCTCTGCCTGCCAGCTCCACATATCCCTCTCCTGCCTCGCTATTGGCCATTCAGCTCTTTATTAAACCAATCAAGTGCCTTAGGCGGGCAAAGTGAAACAGCAATACATTTTTTTACATAATTAATCAAATGCAGCAGAAACAAATTTAACACATCTTTACACAATTAAAGAAATATTCTATAGCATAAACAAATGTAACACATCTTCACATAGTTAAATATTCCACAACAGCTGCTGCTAGATTGATGGTGTGCTCCAGACATGACAGAGAAGATGCATCCATGAAATTTCAACAATAGAGTTGACCAAACAAGACCTGCATGATAACAATGATGATGTCACAAGGCCCACTCCAAAAGCAAGTGCTACATGTGACCAATGTGAGAAAGGAAGAATCAGTTTTCTCCAGGAACTAGTTTCTGTATAGGATGTCCAATCATAAGTGATCAACTCTGGACACATTTAACAATGCTAAATGATCTCTCTCTCTCTCTCTCTCTCTCTCTCTCTGTATATGTTTGTGTCTTTCTCTGTGAAGTACATATGTAGCAATAATAGTTCAAAAAGAGGTAATGGATTTGGGGGGCAGACAAGGGAAGACTTGGGGTGTCAGGAGTGATATTAGTGCTAATGTATGAAGTTCTCAAACTGTAACAAAAAATGTATTGATGATAACCCCAAATTACAGACAATCCAGTATCATTGATAGATGACCAGCTTAAAAGATAGATAAGAAAATCCCACTGATAAATAAAAAATAAAGAACGAGTCAACTATCAACATACACATTGGTACCAATAAATCACAAAAACACTATGCTGACAGGAAAAGATGAAAGCCTTAGGCCTGGGCACACCCAGTCTTTTGACACTGTGACAAGAAGATGTTTGTCATCTACAAAGTTCATAGTTGGACGCAGGCACAGCTCCTTTCTGCTACACATGGGCCTTGGCCACAGGTTACATTGGCCTGCTGGAGTTAGAGAAAAAACTACCTTCTAGATAAGTCTCTTTGCAAATGCAAGTGAAAGACTGAATTATTCCTAGAGATCGTCTGAAAGGAACTAGAGAGAACTTTATAGATTCATGGCAATATTCTGTACCCTGATAAGGAGCTGGTTATACAGTTTAGCTCACAACCTGAGACTATGATGCATGCAAGGTTTGTGACTATTTAAATAGACCCCAAAGGAACTAGGCCAAAGGTGAACACTGAAGTATTTAAAGGATCGGTACTGATAATTTCATTTTAAAAAGTGAGAGGGGTGGAAAGACAAATGCTCCTCTATTGTATCAATTCTATTTAGTATTTTAAAAACATACAGAGCCAGACATTGGGGAAATGCTGAAGTATCAGACAGACAGGGAACAAACCACAGTCAATTCTCAAACAGCCAACTAACTCCTAAGTCCAATGGGGTAGATCCTGTCTCCATGAGTCCTCAGACTGACTGGGCGCACGGAAAGGGCTGAACTTCTGCCTTCTCCTGCCTTCTGTTTCTTCCCCTGTCCAGCTAGTTGTTTTCTGGTTCAACTTCCTAGAGCTGGGATTGAAGGGGGTGCCACCACTGCCTGGCTCCGTTTGGCCTTGAACTCACAGAGATCCAGAGAATTTCTATCTCCCCAGTAGTGAGATTAAAAGTGTGGGTCAATACCCTCTGACCTTCCTGGCTTGGCTCTGTGGATGGCTCTGTTCTCTGATATTCCAGACTATTTTTATTAAATATACAATATGTCACTACACTCCCCCTCCCCAAATAATCACCTCCAAATGTTGAGGGTATCCTCTAAATGTTAGGGGGGGTGTTAACTATTAAAATGCCTTCACTTTTCTATAGGTTTGTAAATATTCATAATAAAATATTCTGAAAAGATACATTACTGTTACAGCACTCTTTTAAAATAGGTCTTTCTTAGGCAGCTAATGGACTGCACAGAATAGCTCTCAGCCCCCCTCCTCTGGGTCCCCACAAATCCCACTTCCAGCTCTCTCTTGGATCCTGATACTGCATGCCTTGCTGCAATGAAGTTTATAAATTCCTGAAATCACAGAATATACGAGAGAATGCTAAGTTTCAGTCTGAAGAGTGTTGAGTCTCTATATATGAAATGGTCTACTAAAAACAAATTAACAAAAAAGTCACTTCAATGACTGGCAGTGAGAGGGATACTCGGAAGATGACTACAGTAGCCCCCCCCCTCCCCGAGTGCTCCATCCTCAATCCTCTCCAGCCCACATTGGGGAGCAGGACACTCCCAACATTACCCTCTGGACTTTTCTCCCTGTTACTTGTGTGGGATGCCCTTAGACAGCTTTATTGTGACTTTAGTGCCATTCTGGACACAGCTCATTTTGAGCTCCGAATTATGATCTTGTCTTCTTCCCCTCCTCTCTAATCTCTCCCGCCATCTGCTGTTATTCATTCTTTAACTTTGCACAGTGTCTAGGGTTGCTGCCTGAATGGGAATGTTCTCAGAATGAAGGCTGTTTACTAGAAATCCTTTGTTTATTGGGGGTCAGAGCATATGCCAGTAGGTTATAGTCAATTAATGTATTTCTCTTCAGCTTGGGCCTCCATACTATATTATAGAGGATGCCATTTAACCAGCTTTTTATTTCAAAGCTCAATACAACCATGTCATTACTTTGTAGGTTACAGACTGCCCTCTCTTTCCACACTGGAAGATTTGACTGAAAATTTTCTTTTGATTTCTTGGGTATGAGATGAATGACATTCATCAAAACTTGGGGACCAGAGCAAAACAGAGTCAGGTGCTGCCAATAAGTAATGGGTTGGGAGTCAGAATGTCTGTATATCTATCTATCTATCTATCTATCTATCTACCTACCTACCTACCTACCTATCTATCTACCTACCTACCTACCAACCAGCTAACCAACCAATCAACCATCTGTTTATTTTTAGAATAGGTTTACAGCACAGATTTTCCTTGAATTCAAACTAATCTTCTTGTTCCAACTACCCAAGAACCTAGATTATAGACATAGGCCACCATGCCTGGCAAGATTTGAGTTTTAAATGTGGTCCAATCATCTGGGCATCTGGGCATAAGTCAGTTTCACCTCTATAGATCCTCCTTCCTCCATTTGTAAGAAATGATAAATAAAGTCCCTTCATTCTTCAATATCCTCCTATTCAATGTACAATATAATTTGCTTTTTCCAATTGTAATTTTAAATATTTAGGAGGATGACAAAGGACAGAATGAAACCACAGGCAGAGGTACTAAGGTTTCAAAGGCACTGACCTCTTCATTCAGAAAGTACATGAATCCCAAAGTCAACCCTGACCTGCAGGCAGAGCAAACTTAGAGATCTGTCCCATCCAGGGAGATGTGACATCAGGGATGCACACCTCCAAATACCAATCTTCACAGTGTCCCAAATCAAAGAGGCCATGGCTGTGACCAGGAGCCTGTCCTCACTGCACTCAGAAAAATGCCACCGTTATTGGTAAGAACCAGTGTCAGCTCCCACATTGGTGCTATTCAGGATGAAGCAGTAATGCAAACAAGTAGCAATCTACTTCTGCATATTGTGCGGTGGAATAGAGCGGTAAGTATATTAAAATCTGCATGGGTTGCGTGTAATATGATGGATTAGGCAGAAAGTTTGCAAGACACAGCAAGAGAGTGGTGTTCACAAAGGCTTGCCAATTTCTGGCTATCTTTCTTTGTGGGAATGGAGAATGGAGCTCACAACCTATTCCTTTTTTCTTTCTGACTTGATTAATTGCCATGTTAACACAACTACTGTTCTTCTTCCAATAGGCTCCCCCTAATGTACTAGCTGGGCAAATGAAAAATGAGCAAAAGGTGCCAAAGCTCTTCCCAGGGGTAAGCAGGCTTTTCTGGAAGCTCATGTTGACAGTCATCTGCTGTCTGAGTGGATCAGGTGGCAAAATCTGATCGCACAGGTTGGGACCCTTGTAATTGATCCTTCACAAGTTTGCCTTTTTCCAGCTCAGGTGCAAAAAATTACATTTAAAATCCATGTGCCGGCTGTTTGGAGCCCATTTACACAGGTTTCAGACCTATTATATCTCACAATGTGCATTTCCTGATGGCCCCATTTTTTTTTAATATTCCACACAACTAACTACACAAAGCCTGAAGCCAGATGTAAGCTTCTTTTGGGGCTGAGAACAGGGGCAAATATTTTAAATACTTATGAATTTGGAAATAATTCTTCAACCTGGTAGAAACAGTTTCCAGTGCCAACCACAAGTCGGGGACAGTTTCATCCATTAGGCTGATATTTCTTTTATGCACATACAGTCCCCTGCCTTCATTCCACTAATTTTTAGATGTCTTAGATGTACTGTGCCAGTCACAGGCTTGCTGTCATGGTGATTCAGATGCTGTCTCAGCAAACGGGATCATTACATTTTTAATTCACCTCCCCAACCTCCCCACTTTTTCCTTTTGTTATACACCAGCTCCTCAAAGTTTTCTATTTGTATATATTCAACCAGGCTTGAGACAAAGACATGACAAATGATCACAGCTGAAGCAGGGGTCAGCATGGCAGGTGATGTGCCTGGTGAGGTGTGCATCTCCCTGTGTGTCAAACATAGGGACAGCCGGAACCCAGTATTTGGTGGCTGTGTTCCCACCTAATTTTTGTTTTGGCAGCTTAGCATTATTTAATGGCCCTGGCTACCAGGGAACTGGCTTTTTAAAATCTCTTTCAACCTAATTATAATTACAGTGTATAAATCATAGAATGATCAATTATAAAAATCCAGGGTTCATAAATATTTAACTTAGCATTTAAATCCACACTGCAGGAGTGCATGCGATTTTGGAGCCCATCTCTCTACAAACAACTGCTTTATTACAGTTCCATTGCCAATGACTGCAAATGGCACTAAGTTTGTCTTGTAGCACACTCCAGCACATATCTGGGCATAATGCCTCTCCAAGTGCTAAGACGGCGTGTTTAATCTTCTCTTAAAATATGCATGCCTCCCATTAAAAGAGATTTTTTTTTTTCTGCAAAGACTCCTATCATTGTCCTTTAATTCCTCAAGTTTGGAGGCATGATTATAATATTAGGCATAAAAACACTCATTAAAATATATTTTATTTAACGTAAGATTGATTCTAAGATAATTGAGGTCAGATTTGTTTGGAGATGTATTGTGACATGTGCAAATGTTGAGGCAAAGAGGAAATGATCTTCTAGGAGGACTCAAGCAAAACAGCTAAACATTTTTCAGCAAAATCATAAAAGCATAATTGGATTTCAATTTAGAAATAGTGGGCCTAAGACAGGCCATTCTTAATAATCTAATTATGTGCTCAGGGCCTAGCCCAGAACTCAGCCACGGCTACAGAACTATTAATTGCGTTCAATCCTGCTGCATCTTCAACCATAAAATTTGCTATTACATGTTGGGCTGGTTTTCAGTTGCAGGCCTTTCTTCACCAACCTCAGATGCTCTTATACCATGCAAATGTGCCTGCTTTTCTCATTTTCCCAAAGCAAATTCTCTTAATGACTTCTCTGGACCAGAACAGTAGCTCTGATCTGTGTCTTTTCACCAACATCATATACGGCGAGGCCTGCACATATTTTCTCTGTTTCTATGAAGGCACAGTGAACAGTCCCTGCTTTTGTCTGATTTTCTTTAATTAAAGGTATTTAATTGCTAACATCTCATTAGCAGTAAAATTAATGAGTACTTCAACTATCGGAAGGATCTGCATAATAAAATAAACCTAATTCATTTTATAGAGTACAAAATGTAACTCCACTAATATTTAGCCTATGCAAGCTCTACTGATAACTTAGTAAAAGACTAAATACATCTTCAAAATAGGTGTTTCTTCTCCTTAAGGAAGATAGCAAATATGGGCCAGCTAACTAATAGAGACTCCAAGCCTTCTCTTACTTTCCATCACAGTATTGCCAGAGAGAGGACCAATGGGAAGGAGTGAGAATGGGTTAAAATTTTTTTTTTCTAGGTTACTGTTAAATAAAAAGCTGCCAAAAGATAATGCATCTATATTATTAAAGTGGCTGTGACAGTCATGAACCACATCAATGACCAGAATGGTGTGGTATACCTAAGAGTGCCATAGTGGCATTCCTGTGCACTAACCAACAACTTGCTCATCGGACTTACGGTCCATTTAACAGGAAGGAAATCATGCCCAGTCCTGGAAACCTGGCCAATTACCCTAGGGTCATGGGCCTTAGAGCAGAACTTAGTTTTGTCACTTAATTAAATCAGCAGAATTCATAACCACATCTGGATATTTATCCTTATATCCACAGATACATGTTTCTTTCATCACCCATTAAAGAAACTTCTCTTTGCAACAGAATAAGACTGTTATAGAAAACCACAATCAGTCAAAATGCAGAGAACAAATGATCATGTCGTCCCGGGCCCCAACTAATGTGTCTATAACAAAACTCCTGCACCTAAGACTCAGGAAACGTTTTGGAAGAGGAGGTAGAAAGGTTCTAAGAGCCTAAGTACCAGGAAATCGGGTACATGGTTGAGTCTCCTAGAAATGACATGGAAACAACACCTATCAAACTTCAATAATATGGCTGCACAAACTTAATATGGCAACACCAACAAACATATTAACATGGATGAAAGAAACATCAAATGACTATTCTTCTCTATGCTGAGAATGGAAGAAATAATCTTAGAGATAAGCCCTTTAGTTATTCAATACCAAGGGGTCAGCTCTGGAATTAAATACAAACAAGTAATACTAAGTGGAACTGAGCAAGTTGTGTTTATTTATAAATAGATGTACATATATCTTTACATAACAAAGACAAAGAACCCATGATTTCAAGAGCAAGCAAGCTGAGCTACATGGGAAGGATTAGAGGGAGAGAAAAGATGAAAAACAGTGTGTTTCTTAATCAAAAATATAGAAAAGATATGTCTAAATGTGGGGCATGATGGGGAGCTAAAATGTTACCTCAAGAAGGTGACCAGCACTCAGGAGATTTCAGCAGCTCTCTAAGTAATCTGAGATTTGTTCTTCTAAATCTCCAAACAAGCCCAAGTCTCTTCATCAGAGATGGTTTTTAAAATTGTTCCAAGTGTATGGTGTTTTTTGCCTGCATGTGGGTCTGTGCACCACCAGCATTCAGTGCTCACAGAAGCCAGAAAAGGGTATCAAATCCCTTGGAACACAAGTTGTGAGCTCCATGTGGGTGCTGGCAATTGAACCTGGATCCTCTGAAGAGTAGCCGATGCTCTTGACTGCTGACCTACCTCTCCAGCCCCAGCCAGCTAAATTTTTAGCAATGAGTGGTGAAAAAAGTAGGTGGTAATGTTGGGTAATGTTTAAGAAAGAGTAGGGGGAAAAGGATGTATCTATATTATGGTTTTTTTTGTTCCTGTACGTGATAGACAAATCACTTTAAAAAACAATTACCTGAGGAAGCCTTCTTAAAATGTTGTTCTCCCAGAAGATCCTGGGATAAGTATTTCTAAGGGGCTACCTGAAAGGAGCATGTTTGTTTGAAGGTCTGTTTGCAAACTCTTTTCTAGACTCTAGTGTTGTGGTCCTGAAACTGGAAGACATGGATATGACCAGAAGATGGTCAGAGGCCCAAAGGTGGCTTATATCCCAAACTCTCAAAAATTATCCTAGTATCTGACAGAGAAGACAAAGTTGCTTTGTAAAGCCCAGGAAGAGAAGAGACTGAAGATCCTGGTAAGTAGTTGTGATGATGCTGAGATAACGAATCATTGATGATGTCTGTGGTTGTCAGGGCCCTCACAGTGCGGATTTCAGCAAAGATAAGCCAAATATCAAGTCTTTATTTTTAGTTAAAGAGCATAAAATGCAATGCTTTTCCTCCCACGATCTTATTTACACACCTGCTGTGGTACCTATTTGCCTTCACCTGGATTCCAATTAACACCCCATTAAACCTCTCCACCTGCAGTGGCTTTTCCCTTAGCCACAGCCCTGGAACCATCACTCATTTGCTACAGCTCAATTGTTTCTTCTGGGAAGATAAACAGGAGTTGCATGAATAATAATAGCAACGCTTTGCATTTAAAGGGTTTTGTGTTCACAAAAGACAGTAGCCAGTAGCTATGGTCAGGATAGAAAGAGCCACTCCTGGGCAGAAAGTCTGGAGTAGAGCAGCTGCAATCCAGAAGATGGGGATGGAGAAGAAATGACCATTAGTGAGTCAGATATATGAATTCTGTATCTATCTTTTTTCCTAATGTTTGTGGTGTGGTGTGGTGTGGTGTGGTGTGGTGTGTGTGTGTGTGTGTGTGTGTGTGTGTGTGTGTGTGAGAGAGAGAGAGAGAGAGAGAGAGAGAGAGAGAGAGAGAGAGAGAGAGAGAGAGAGAACACCTTCCTGTATGTTGTCCTGTGCTTCTATGTGCATGCAGGTGCTGTGAGGCCTGAAATCCACATCCAGTGTCTTCTCCAGTCCCCTCTGCCTTACACCTTGTGGTAGGTCTCTCGCAGAGCCTAGGGCTCACTGACTGTGCTAGTCTATCCAGCAAGCTTGCTCCCTCAAACTGGTCACAGGTGGGTAATCAGGCCCAGCTTTAATGTGGGTTCTAGGATTACAACTCTGGACCTCATGCTTGTATGCCTTCTCCCTAGCCCCAAAGTTGGTTTTAAAATGATATTTCATTGTGGTCAAGGGGTTTTCTGTCTAGCTAGATTAACAAAATTTGTTTGATTAAGGGTTTTATGGCCATCTTCTATTAGTGATGAATATTATAATTTTTCTTTTGTATAAACAGATTTTAATGTTTCAGTCATTTTTTTCCAGGGGTTACCAAGCCTGGTTACCATTTAAGAATTGGTATTTTTTACACAACCCCAGGACTCCTGATAGTCAAATTTGGAGCTATATGACATTCCAGGATATAAGCTTTCCTGCTGGCTCTCTACCTGTCCCATTACTTATCTCCATGGCAAATCCTAGCTTTCCTTTTCCAGTTGGTTCTGGACACATTTTCAGACATCTCCTGATGACCAAGTCCTTCAGTCTGAATCATCCCAGTAAGATTGAAGGGGCAACAGAGTCTTTGTCTATGTCTCAGAAAAGGTAGACCAGATGACTCCAGTGTACATATTTTCAAGGTGGCCTAAGATAAAGCAGGTTAGCAGGACAAGCCCCTCATCTGCTTTCAGGAGCCCACTCCCTTCCCTGAGCTGCAGAAGCAGCAGAGGGCTGATGGTCAGGACTGTGTGTACCCACCATCTGAATGACCCAGTGAATATTTTGTTTTACTTTAATAGGCTTTTGGGAAGTCTTCCTGCTCACCCCTTTACCCCCCACCAAGCTTTAAATTGCAAATATATTCACAATCTGTACCCTCTGATCCATGCTAGATACCCATTTGATGGACTACACCAGTTAGTTCAAAGACTGTTCAAACCTGGAATTTTTACATGAAAATTCTTCACTCAGGACGTCCACTACATCTTGGTAATGCTAAGCTTCAGTTCTGTCTCCCAGGGGATTTGCAGAGTAAATGCAGTTCTAGCCTCATGGTGCTGGGCACCAAGCCACTTCTAAGGAGGGAGCTTCTCTCCCACCTGGCTCCTGTCCGTGGGATGCTGTGAGTCCGTTGAGGCAGATGAGTAACACAGCCCTCCTTACTGTTTCTAGAATGTAGGTTTCCTTAGCTTCTCACACAGGATGCCAACTTTTATATTCTTGATTGCATGGACACCGTGTAAATTAAAAATTGAGGGTTCAATGAGAACTGTGCCAACATCCAAAACTGCTATTTCCATTAGGATGTTTCTCCAGTTAAAAACTATTACAATTGAGACCCCCAAAGCATGTTTTCTATTGAAAATTCCTCCAAGCTTCAAAGTGAACCTTTTTCTAGTAGAGAAAGGTAGCACAGCAGCTGGCTTTTGTGAGGAATGTCCACATGAATGGTTCTATTTAACTCCAGGCAAGGCTGAAGCTGAATGTGAGTGTTGAGGTCAGGGTGATTCCATCAGCTTTATGCCTAGAGAGATCAGAGTGACATTCAATGCAAGTGCCCTGGATCAGGTCAACTGCTAATGCTGCACCCAGCACCCCAGGTCTTGCCAGAGGTACAGGGTCACCCTTTGGCAAGGGCACTCCTGCATGAGAGAAACAAAAACTAACAGCCTCAGCATGGCCAGCCACACTGCCCTTCTGTGTAAAAGCTACTGAGGGCTGAAAAGCTAGCTGCAGTGACTGTTTACCCTATAGGATGTCCTGGATCCCTTTCCCTGTACTAATGAAGCAGGCTCAGTGTGTATGTGTGTGTGTGTGTGTGTGGGAAGAGTTCTTGTTTTCAGACAAAAGAATCATAGGGTCTCATCTCTGTGGCTTCATATTCATTGCCCAACATGGGTGCTAATTAGCTTTTTGTCCTTTGTCATTAGGAAATGAGTACTGAGAATCTCCTGAGAATCTGCCCATATATATATATATATATATAGTCTAGAGCTGCCAGCAAAGATCTGACCATCCTCTTCCTCCCTTAGTAGCTGCAGGTACTAAGGCTACCCAAGAGCACTGGGTGTGTGTGGGGGGGGGGTTGCTGGGGTACTAACCATAGCTAAATGTAACTCCTGAGGTTGGGACATGAAGCTCCAAGTGGGGGCCTTGTGACTTGGGAAGGAAGCTGACATTTCTTGAGCCAAGCTGTACCTTCTAACAAGTTCCTAGATTGAAAGACAACAGAAGCCAAGTTTTGATGGGGAATTATGATTTCTCCAAGTGTTTAGCTGATTTGTTATGTGGGATAGAAGACTATCAGTGTCAGATTTAAGAGTTATTAGTTTTAATTAAAAAAAAATCACCTTTAAGAATCTCTCACATTCTCTGGATTTCACATGAAAAGTTCTGTTCAGTGTTGTAAATGGGACCACACTTGGAGATGCCTAGGGACTAGAGTATGGTTGAGGTTTATAGAGTTCAGAGATAGAGATTTGAGAAAAAGTGAAGCTGAAATGTGGCCTTGGGAAAGATATGTCAAGGCCAGTGAGACCCAGATGGCTCAGTGGGTAAAGGCACTCGCCCCAGGTCTCATAAAGCAGGAGGAAAGACCCGATTTCCACTCAATTACTCAACTGTCCTCTGTTTCCTCCATGTACTGAAGCACGTGCATATACCACACACCCACACCCCCACCCTCCTCCACTCACAAAATAAATAAAGACGAGTCAAACAGCAAGACAAAGTTCCAAAAATAAAAGACATACTCTGAAACTGGTCATTCATTTTCAGCGTGGCATCTGCATATTAGAATAGAAAGAAAAGGAGGGAGGGCCCTTCTCTCATTATTTACTCAAATGAGAATCTGTGTGGTGAGCACCTCTCTGAAGTGCCAGTAATTCATCAGTACTTTGAACTGTAGAGAGGTGAGAAGGAAACTTCAAATGGGATTAGGAATTCTCCCCAGTCCTCTGCAAGAGCTGACAATAGATTAGGGGAAGGGCATCTACTCAGGATTAGTGTGTCAGTAAACACATAAAGTACAGAAGCCCCACAACTTTGACATTTGAAGAATAAAGCTATCCATCAATGTCCTGGCACTGATCGATCAAACAGAATTCTACTGCTGAAAACCTAATAGTATGATGGTAATAATGTAGCCATAAAACCTCTAGTCTATAACTGACTTCTTCCACTTGAAGCGAGCATGTCTCGCACAGTGAATAATGCCCACAAAAGTTTCGTTTGTGTTGAATGGCAATCAGTTACACCTTACACAGTTCTTGGCAAATAGCTTGTGCTAGATAATGGCCTAGGGACAGACACTGAGCTAGTGAGGAGAGACTATCTTCCAAAATGAGAGATGTAGGTGTGTGATGCTAACTCTAAAAGGGTAAGTCTACCACTTGCTGACAAAACCACTCAGTTAAAATGTAAAAGACTAAGGAGTCAGTACCATGGTGGTATGTTCCTCCTTAGGGCATTTGGTTTTGGTGGTAGGTTGTACAGTGAATGGGGTATTCTGATTACACCTTAAGGGCTTAGGATCTGTCTCTAGATACATAAGCATGTGGACACAGAGGAGGGGATGGAGATCAATCTTAATCTTCTGGACTTTCTGAAACAGCAAGGTAACAGACCAGTGATCACCACAAGCTAGGGATATACATGGTTGTGCTGTTAGCAAGGACTTCAGTGGGAAAAGAAAGCTTCCTGATGCTGCTATATGATAAGAAAGATAACTCACCCCTCCACACACATTCTTCTATTGGTACCAATGACAGCGGAATTCGCAGGGACCAGAAGGTGTGGGATAGTTCAAGGCTGGCATTTGTTGTCACCCCAATGATCAAGTTCAAAGATGGCCTCAGGCAGTAAGACATAACAAGGACTGTGTTGCATGCCTCATAGTGTTTCAACCTGTTGGTTTTTACTCTAAAGGGAAGTTTTACTAATAAACAGTGAAAAAAGCTTCCCCTTGATACTGCCTAATATTATATCTGAGAACCCCACCCTTCCCTTCAATAACCAAGAGAGAAGTCTTCCGCATCCTTCGGCTCACAGCCACAATGAAAACGCTTTTTATACTGTGCTTAAGTGAAATGAAGCCATCTTGAGTCTCCCTATCCCTGAAATCCAGAAGACCATTCTGGGTTCCCAAATGTATTTTCAGTTTCTCAATTTTCAATTCATCACAACCGTTTGTTACCAAAGGCATATTTTTTTCCAGCCACAGTCTAAGAGTTCATTGTAACTAAAATTTTTAATTAATATATCCAGTGGTGTCTAATGGGCTTCGAGCGTGTGTTGGATTGCTCAGTTGCCCTTTGATGTATACTTAAAGGTAATTGGGTAGTCTTACTGATGTATTTTTAAAGAGCCAACTATTGATTAATAATGTTTCAGTATTAATATAGCCACTTTGTGTGGATCAAGAAACATCAACAGTGGAAAACCCATATTTATCTACAAATTAACAACTCACTATAGATCTGTTACTTTAAGCTAAATGGGGTGCATCCACTCATTTCATCCCAGCAGGGACTAGGCCCTCATAATAAAGATTAAAGCCAAAGCTGGCCTTATTTTTTCCCCTGCATGAAATGAATGCTATTCGCCTCGTCATGCCCTAGTGCAGTTGAAGAATAGTTGCAGTAAAGCCCAGGTCCACTTCCCACTCTGACAGGCTGGTATTTTTAATGCCTTACTTGATGAAAATGCTTCATACTGTGGGAGCTTTAATTGCTTCCTGGGCTGAGCAGAATGAAATAAAAAATGATTGTGCCATTCAGGATGGAGGGAGGATGATCTCAGCCTTATCCCTGCTTAAAACCAGTTGTACGGTTCATATCCTCCAAGTGTGTGCTCATTCAAATTGAATTACTGTGGAGCAGAAAGCTGGGGTATTTGGAAGACTTGTGATGAACCAGACCCTAAGCTGGGTTTCAGAACACTGGGCAGAGCCGTTCTCAACCCCAGCTGTCAGCCCCATGCTTTTTCCCAGCGACTCTACTAAGAAGTGGGCTGGAATAAAACACCTTACTTGTCTTTAGCATAGAAGACTAGTCCACTAGTCCATGAGCAGACTATGTAGCCAATTGGTTAAGCATCCAAGACAAGTTATAAACAGCCTTGATGGCAGTTGTCATGCTACAACTCCAAGCTAGATTTCTGTGTCACTTTTTGCTCTGAGATGATGCTTGGCAGCCACCACCTGAATATTACTCAGATTTAAAGAGAGAAAACCACATCAGTGACCAAGGCTTCTTCTCTTCCTTAGTCTTTGCTCCCAACAGTGACAGTGGGAAGTGTGAGTAGCAGTCCAACAGGATGGAAAAGCCACAGATGGAAAGCTGAACTTCTCAAACAAAAGAATGAATGCACAATGAAGTCAGCAGCAACCCAGAAGAGGGCCAAAATAGATAAACCCAAAGATTCCAGTTCTAGCCAGATTCCCTCACTTTAAGTTATGACCTGAAGAGGCTAATGGCTTTGCTGAGAGAAGCGTGCTGAGCACTGAGCTAGATTTCCATCATTGCTGCTCTTACTGGCAGAATTGAATGGTGGGCCATCAAACCAGGGATTTTCTCAAGAAACAAGGATCTCTCTCCCAGTCTGGCTTTGTGGGTAGATTTGGGTAATATGCAGGAGTCTTTAACATTCCTCCCATGTGACTCTACTAGACCAGATCTTAAGAAATATTACACCACCAAAATAAACTGGTGTCCTGGAAAACAGAGTAAAGTAATAAAATAAATATTCTCTATAGAAAAGCTTAGGGTAAACCAATAACAATTTAAGCTCTAACTGCACAAAAATAATTTGGTATCAGTCACTCACTCATACTGTTTATGCTGTTCCTTATTCCAGTGGTTAAACCTGGTAATATAAAATGTGCCTCTATTAGTCCAAGACCAACCACATTGAAATTAAGCTTAAGTTGATGAATATTAACTGTATAAATGATATGCCCTGAGCATTGTATTGATTACCTATAAGGAATATAAGAAAATGTGAGCTGAATAAAAATAATTCCTTCTAACTGAATTATCTTAAGAGCTACTATATCCAAATACGTTTGTATATTATATGTACTACATATAAATATGTATTCAAATTATATATGAATTTAGCAAAGAATATTAATTGACAAAAGATAAACTACATAAAAACAACCGTGCAGTGACTGAGTACCTCTTCAAATCATGTAAAACTGGGTTTCTAAGCTGGGGAGGCAGACCTGTGGGCAGGCCCGTGGGGCAGACCCGTGGGGCAGACCCGTGGGGCAGACCCGTGGGCAGACCCGTGGGCAAAGCACTTGTGACACAAACAGAGAGAGCTGAATTTGAGTAACCAGGAGTCACATAAAAGTCAAGCAGAGTGTTGTTCTTCTATAGTTCCAGGGCTCCTACAACAAAGGGGAGGTGGATATGGGAGGATCCTTGAAAGCTCATCAGCCAGCTAGCCTGGCATACAAAGCAGAGAACCATACAGGGACTCTGGATCAAATAAGGCAGATGGTGAGAAATGACACCCGAGGCCATCCACTGACCTCCACAAAAGCACACAGGCAAGTTCACACTGTTCGGTGATTACTACACTGAACATGTATGCAAATATTTGTATGCACACACATCATACACATAAAGCTAAAATTATAGACTTCTAAAGCACTCATAACTGAAAATAAATTCTACAGTCATGGAAGAATTAAAATGTGAAGCACAACTTCAAAACTTTTAGAGGAGAGCAGAGGGGATGACTAACTCGAGAGAAGAAACTCCGAAACAAGACATGCCTACCTCCACAAACAGAAAATACTGACAAACTAACCAAGTTAGAACACAAAACTGGCAAAAAGCAGAGCCTCAGATTAGGGAAAGATGTAAAGTCTCAAAGTGGCAAAGAACCCAGAAGTCAGTCACATGGTACTCCACAGATCCACATGAAAGGGAGATACAGCACATGGTGACCGATGAGGGGTTATCCTGAAAAAATACAGCACATCAAGGTAAAATTCCAAGGATGCAAAAGAAAGGAATGCCAAGTTAAAACAGTACATTTTTTTAATATGAAAATCTTAGCATCGTATTGTATTTCATTGTTCTGAGACAAGGTTTAATGTAGCAGTGGGCCCTCGCTGTGGATAGGCTGAAGCCCTTTTCTGGAGCAGTAGGGATGATATTACATTTTAATGTGGTGCCACTAATACCCCACTCCCAGTAGTGCTGAGGTGGGGGACTGAACCCAGGGCTCTGATTAACTAGGTAAGTGTGTTCTGCCCACTGAGTACTTCACAGCAGCCTTAGAAGCACATTCTTAAAGGGATGAGAGGACTCAGTGTTATCCTATCTTCATTCACTAGTTTCATTAAAAATTATGATCCTTACTTTTATATTTAAATATCTATATCATAGTATTATGCAAATTACAACCTTTCAAATTACACAAACTAATGCTGACGTATCTCAGCTGTCAATTAAGAAAAATGCAAGAGAAGGCACAAGTTTCTACAATTCTCTTAGCAAATACTTGAACAGGAATCAGTGTTCACTACAAAGAATTTGTCACTTACCTAAGTATATCAGATTGTCATGTACATTGTTTACTTCCAATTAGTCACTATTATGATCAAAATGCTCACTGACAGGAGATAGAAAATATAAATTATAGTACAGTCACACAGTGAAATGATGTAACCAGCAGTGAAAAAAAATGAGTAACACTACAATGTATTAAAAGAGATAAATTTCAAAACAGTATTTAATAAGCAGGCAAGTGGTTAACAAATGTTAGCATTTATGCAAAAAGTAAAGCACTAGGTACAAATGGGCAATAAGCACACAATACTCTCATATCTGACATCCATGTGTACAGTGAAAGCATAAAAATGTGAGACTGGAGGATGACTTGGGGGTTAAGAGCATATACTGCTCTTTTAAAGGACCCAGGTTTGATTCCCTAAACCAACGTCAGGCAGCTCACAGTAACTCTAGCTCCAGAGGATCCAGTGCCTTCCCCCTCTCCCTGCAGGCACTGAACCTGTGCACAAGTCACACACATAATTAAAAAGTAACAATAAAATAGAACATTTTAATTTAAAAACCATGTAAGAGAATGATAAGGGGTCTGTATCACCTGATGTCTGTGTGAACCCCAAGTTAACTGTGACCACAAATCTTCTAATATAGAAAGCTGTTACTGAGAAAAGAAATGTGAGGTTTCAGGCAGGAGAAAGTAGTGTTTGCAATTATATGGACTACATCACTGAGCTCCTCTCCCACAGGAGAATGTTCTCAGTGTGAGCACGTGTTAGCCAGAATCACTGACAATCCGACATGCTTACTCATTTGATTTTTTTTCCTCCAAGAGAGTCTGACACTTCAAACTTTGGTTTACTCCCATATCTGTCAACATTAGGTGTGAGCAACCCACGATGTATCCCTGCAACTGTGTGACTTCTGATCCCTGACCTGAAAGGCACCCTAGTCTCTATACTAGATGGCTTTAACAGGAACATCACAGAAGTAAGTGAGCCTCATGGAAATAGTCTGCACATGTAGTGGTTTGTGAGGTGCTTGCTATTAGGAAGTGTGACTTGCTGGAGGAAGTGTGTCACTGTGGGCTTTGAGGTCTCCTCTGCTCAAGCTTCTGCTGCCTACAGACCAACATGTAGAACTCTCTGCTCCTTCTCCAGCACCATGAAGATGCTTTCTAAACCTCTAAAACTGTAAGCCAGTCTGAATTAAATGTCTTCCTTTCTAACAGTTGGTCACAGTATCTCTTCATAGCAATAGAAACTAACACCCAAAACTCAGTTCATCTCCATCTTCAACGGCCCCTTAGAGGTGTTCAAACGCCTGAGCCCTGTGCCATCCTGCTGGGTAGAAGGGAATGTGAGACAGCAAAAGGTCAGAGTGCAAGTGGAACAAGAGTGGCCAACAATCACCACAAGAGTGGCCATTACAGCAGAAACCTCTTCTGTAAATTTCCAACATTTTCATAACTATCACCTAAACACATGACTAGAGCCTCTCCTCAGATCTGGGGTGGGGGAGGGTGTGGGTGTGGGGCAGAAGGGTGAGACAGGTCCCAACTCTTCAAACTAGATGACAAAGATATAAATCTATGGGGGGAGGATGTGAGGACTGTATATAGCTGGCTGGGTTGGTGAGTATTTGTGTGGACACTTACACTGTTTACTATAAGATCGGCAGAGAGCCCTTGATGTGCACATCCTAAAGTGTGCAAGGAACCAGCCTATAAAGAGACCTGTAGAGATGACTTGGAAAAGGCTGTTCGGCCTTGATGGGCAGCACATGACTAGAGCCTGGGCAGCTGTCAATCATCCAAGGTCAAGCTCATCTGCCCTCCTAATTGCATCTGGTGGTTTATCCAGCTCCCTTGCCATTTGAAAACACATGCAGTGAATGTCTGTTCTTTCAGAACTTCAGAAAAGACCAGCTTATTCCCTGACCGCTAGGAGAAAGGGCAACCAGTTTTATCAAGACAAAAGAAGTCACTATCACCAAGTGGGACTCTGCTACCACATGTCACTTTGAATCAACTGGCACATGCCATAGGATGACACAGAACGCTGCACCTGCCATCCCTGCATGCAGCACGCCCCTCACTCCCTCACCGCAGCACATCAAAGTCTTTCAGAACAATGGTTCAGTGGTGCCAGATTCCCTTTATGAATCACGGTGCCCAGGGAGACCAGGGAAACCTCCTTCTGAGGGCTACAGAGAGTGAAGGGAGGCTCCTGTTAAAATAACCCTCCACTCTTCTCATGCACCATATTCCTCCCCAGGTATCTGCTTCTTAGAGACACTGTGGGAGGTGTCAGAAAGCCACAGGTAGCCTTTTTTTTTTTTAGTGGAAGTTATAGCAATCTCTGCCTATTAGAATTGAATGGTGTGATGAGAGATGACACCTGAAATCTTTCTGCTGTGTTATAATCCGCTGCTACAGAGAACATGATGTGTGTTGGGGGGGGTGTCTTTTGCCATTTAGTGGCACCTCAAAGCATTTTAAAACAGTTAGAATGATAAAACTTTAGGGCTGAATGTGACCTCAGAGACAACCTAGTCTAAAACTCCAGTTTACAAGTGGTAAAAATTGGCAATGTGAACCTTCCCAGCACATAGTGAGCTGCAGAAAGGGCCAGCTTTCCCTGCAGAAAGGGAAGAATTCAAGTCTTTCCTTAGCAGCTAAACCCAACTGGTGCCCAGTGGCAAAGGTAACAGCCCTTAACCAGAGTCCTGGAGTCCCTAAGTCTAACCCCTAAAACCAGGAGCCCTTCAACCTCAGGTGCACCCCTACTCCCCCCCCATCTCCCCATCTACTCAATGAGGATATAGTAGTAACAGTCCAGACCGCCGCTAGCTATTTGAAAGGTTAAGTGAGATAACACATGTCAGAGTCACAGAGAGTGCCTATGGTGCCCGTGGCTGTTCCTTTGATTATTAAACAGGTCATTTACTATTCCACCCCACCAAGGCTCTCGCTACCCCAAGACTATTTCAGACAGAGTTTGACTAGGTAGGAAAGGATGCACATCAACAGCCTTGTAAATATACAACAATCATTTCCATATGATGGCTTTTGTAAAATAATTAGCTTTGATCTTAAGAAAAAGAATCATTAAACAGGAGGAGGAAGCTGATTTAAGGGCCTGGAGAGATTGGTGAGAGGAGCTGGCGGGGCAAGAGAGGGACACACAGAGAAAACACATCTGTAGTCCCACAGGATCAATTCTTAACTTGATTCAAATTACACTTCAAATGCTTATCTTTTAAGAAAAAAAATGTTCTAATAACATGGGACACAAAGGCTCCAAGGACTTCTTTTCACTACCAGACAAGGGACCAGCTGGAAACCTATAACATGACATATATCGTGCTGGCCCATGGATGCAGGGGAATTTGTGTGTGTGTGGATTAACTGTCTCCAACATCAGGCCCATCTTTAATACATACATCTAGGTTGTTCCTGCAAGCCAGAGCCACTGTCATGTTGAAGAAGTAATAGTAAATTAATAAGGATCTTGACATGCTGAGACTGTGGGGGCCTGACAATGAAGTCATTACTACTTACCTCCCTGCATTCCGAGACACAAAAAAATAGCATCACAATAAGAAAAAATTTCATAACAGTAGATTAGAAAATATGGCCTGCAGAAAACTGACTTCTTCTACATTCTTGCACTTCCACATTAAAAATCCAAATATATCAGACGAAGGGGGGATTTTCTCCAGACCCCCACAGCTTGAACACAAAGGATCACATTAATAAGATACAATTTAGATTTGCATATTTTAATAAGCTAGGGATCAAAGGGAGCGCATAGCTGAAGGGGTGTTGAGCTGTGCGCATACAAACTGCTCACTCAAGAAAAAGGTATGTCTCCTTTGCAAGACGCCTAGAATCTGAACAACAGGCAGTTAACACATGGTTGGAGCTTAATACTATCCAAATGTTTCAGAAGGGAATCCTATGATTTCACCCATTAAACGACCAACTCCAAGAGGGTCAGTGAAGATGCCAGGGAAGATTCTTCTTCTTTTGTCCCTCTCTAGCTATGCAGCAATGACTGGTCTCTCCATTCCCTGAGCTGGGTAGTGTCCGAGTAGAATTCACTATTTACTGGAGCATGACCATTAGCAACAGACCCACTGGTCCCAGAGCCAGGAGATAGTGATACCGAAGGCTCCCTTTTGTCACATTTATAAATGACTTTCCTGGTTGGCAGATGTGGTCACAGTCATCTAGAGGCTAATTGCTGTCTTTGCTTCTATTTACTGGGGGCTTTCCTGTATGCCCACTATATATTAACTTGGCACACTCTGCATGTGATCTCCACTTGAAGGGTGAGGGTGGGCTGTGGTGTAGCTCTGTTAACAGGATGCTTGTCCAGCATGCCTAAGCTCTGGTTTGATCCCCCAGCACCACATAAACTGGGTGCGGCTTACATCTCTAATCCTAGTACCTGGAATGTGGAGACTGGAGAATTGTGAGTTTTAAGGTTATCTTCAGCTGCATAATCTACCAGATCTGAGATCAAGGGCATTCTGGGACAGAAGAAATCCTGGTCTCAAAACTAGCTGACTGGTTGATTAAGACTAGAAAGGATCAATAGTAGGACTGAGACTTGAACCTTAGCAGATGAAGCCCAGAGTCCAACCTTGAGTCTGTTAAGCACCCCCGCCCCCCACCCAGGGCCTGGTTACTGTCTCCTGAAGGTGCCTCCTTCTTCTCCTTGACCCTGGCCCAACACAGACTAGCTATCTCCAAAGTGGTGTCAGTGTCTTCATCCTTCAATTCTGACAAGCATACATATACTTCCTCTAAAGTGGTTCACTGCCACACTCATGTACTTCAACAAAGAAATTCCTGATGTCACCCATTTCTTCAGAAACTGTCCAGATCAAGACTGTCAGCTTTCCTTGCCCAGCTGTAAGCTCTGAGGTACAGAACAAGGAAACATCTCTGAGGGGATACATAGTACTTTCCCCACTAAGCCGTTACAGTCCACACCTCCTGAGAGTCACATCTGATGAGGCTGGGGCCACCAGCTGCATCATTTGTGGACTGTCTTCCAGAAATCTGGTATTAAAAGTCTCTAAGGACTGCTTACTCCCAGAATAGATACCCAGGCAAGGCCCCTTACAGGCCCCAGAGGTGCTTTCTGCTCCTCGGTTTCCATGGACACGTCTGGATTCTTATCCAGTTCTGTGAATTAAACAACTGAAGTCTGTTTCTTTTTATCAGAAACCAAGAGAACACTGACTGTGAAGATTGGAGAGAGAAGCTTTGGAAGGAGGAAAGGTCCTGGGACAGGGTGCTAGGAACTCTACACCTCCTATAAGGCCAAACAGAAGACACACCAACTACGTCACAACCATGGAAGTGGCCCATCATTACCAGTATGACAGTGGAGCAGAAATCTGGATAAAATATGGTTTTAAGAATGATAACAATAGATGCACCATGAAGGTGAGAAGCTGCAAACTCATTATTACAAAATGAAGGGAGAAGGGCAGTCACATCTGGTATGGCAAATGCCACTACCTGACTGAGGCCAAGACCTTCTGGATACAGAAGAGGTGGTAAGAAAGAAGATGTACATACTCCTTGAGCACCTGGGAGTTTAGGGCTGAGGTCCAGGTGAGCTCAGGCTAAAAACAAATGATAAACCACTTACTTGTTTGTTGAGAATTCATTGTTTGTAGAGGCTCCGGCAATGAAACCTTGAGTTTAGAGTCTACTGGAGCAAGGCAAGCAATCAACTATATAGACAGAATTTATTATACAGAGGGAACAGTATATGAGTATGGGGCCATGTAAACACTACTGCTCTACTACAGGACAGTCAGAGGGGTCTGAGGGCCAAGACCACCAAGCCTGGGACAGGAGAAGCTTGCTTGATTGAGAAGCAAGAAAGGAGGCTATTATTTTGGCTCACAGTTAGGAAAGTGGTACAAAAGGAGGGGATTCTTAGACTCACTAGGGGCCAAAGGAGTTTGAGTGTCATTCTTAAGTACAAGGCAAATCACTGACAGTTCCCAGTGGAGAACTGACACAATGCAACTCTTGTTTTGTAGCAGACACTTCATCTATGGGTGAACACTAAGTGAGTGTGGTGACATAAGCTGGTTCAGAGAGGAAGCAGGGGCCCCAGTGTGGAGGCCATTTTGATAACTTAGCACCCCACATGGTGTGATCAGAGCAGCATCTTCACTGTGACATTTTAAATGTCCCCCTTGAACAGCATGCATACCCCCTTGTACAGCATGCATACCCCCTTGGCCCAGCATGCATACCCCTTTGTACAGCATGCATACCCCCTTGGCCCAGCATGTATACCCCCTTGTACAGCATGCATACCCCCTTGTACAGCATGCATACCCCCTTGGCCAGCATGCATACCCCCTTGTACAGCATGCATACCCCCTTGTTCAGCATGCATACCCCCTTGGCCCAGCATGCATACCCCCTTGGCCCAGCATGCATACCCCCTTGGCCCAGCATGCATACCCCCTTGGCCAGCATGCATACCCCCTTGAACAGCATGCATACCCCCTTGGCAGCAGTCTGCTAGGATACACCATGAGCTCTGAGTTGGCATTTTGTTTTTACTTTTTTGGTGATTTTGAAACCCATGCATATGAATTTTCCGTCATAGCCACAAGGTGATGTTGCTCTGTGGTCTTCTTAGCGTAATTTGCATTTATTCTATTTCTGCCTCATTAGACTCGCTGAACTAATGACATCCAAGCATTCAGCAATTGCATTTTAGGAACTTTACTAAGAACTCTGCCATGTTTTAGCCCCATACTCAGTATGTTAGAAACTTGATTTAATTAATTTTTCAAAATAATCCATCTGTACCCATCTTCATTAACCCAATTTCCATTTATCCACTTACCCAACCATATATCTATACTCCTTCATTTATCCATATATCCATCCATACATAAATGCATACATGCATCCACTCATCCACCTATGCATCCCTCAGCCTCTGTCTACCCATCCATTGAGCAAGTCAATACTCCAAGCATCCCTCCTTTTGAATCCACTTAAAGATTAAGAAACAGGCCAAAGACATTTAAATGATTTGTGTAACACTGCAGAGCCAGCCATCCGTGACAGTCTGTGCCAGGACAGCAAATGTAGAAGTTGGACACAAAACTACTTAGAAGATGCTAGAGACATACTGATACCTTTTCCAGACTCCAGGCTACCACTTTATAACATTGTCTCCCTTTATGTGTTTTCTGAAACATCCAGAAGAAAAAAGGTTTGTAGAGATGAGGACCAGGTGAGGTGTGCACAGTGAGTGGCCTCTCCTGGATCTCTGGCTCAGTGTCCTTGCCTTTGTAGACCAACAGGCTTGATCACATAATGTCAACAACAGTTCCTGGCTGGTCAAGTCCTACCTACTCCATCCCTCTATCCCTCTTTGGATGACAACTTCCATGTACTGCAGAGTTGTTTAAAAAGTTGTAATCCTACTCACTTTAAAACTGAGTAATGGGGCTGGAGAGATGGCTCAGAGGTTAAGAGCACTGACTGTTCTTCCAGAGGTCCTGAGTTCAATTCCCAGCAAAACCACATGGTGGCTCACAACCATCTATGATGAGGTCTGGTGCCCTCTTCTGTAAAACTGTATGCATAATAAATAAATAAATCTTTAAAAAAAAAAACAAAAAAACAAAAAAAAAAAAAACAAAAAACTGAGTAATAAGGCTTTAGAAAATATGTTGGTCTCTGTATCTTCTAGTTGAATTTATGAATTAAATCAACTATGAATGGAAAATACTAAAAAGAACTTAATCTGTCTCAACATCTACACGCTTTATCTTGTCATTGTTCCCTAAACAATACAGTACAACCACTATTTACAATGTTTAGATTGTGTTAGGTATTACAAGATGACTAACAGTGTCTTGACAGGAGGATTATCTAAGTTCTATGCAAGTACAGTGTATCATTTTTTACAAGAGACTTTCACATGCTTGTTTTGGGTTCCTGTTGGAGATTCTGGAACTTACATGTAGGGACAATTGTATAATGAGCCACGGTAGGCAAAGATTCTTCCAATGACACATGTCATTTGGTGTAAGGGAAACTCAGAAATTGAACTACATTAAGGAAAAAAGAATGTGCTTATCAAATGATAGCATTTAAACAGCAAAAGGCAAGCTACTGTGTGGGTGGAGATGTTTGTAATACATTCATCTGACAAAAAGATTTTCTGAGCATTCTATGTATCACTCAGGAAAAAAAAGGTCAGGCAATCCAGCTGAAGAACAGGCAAACCCAGACATGTACTCACAAGAAAGAACATCCAAGTAGTTTTGACAAGAGAAAAACTGAACATGAAGTAATGCTCAGCATCATTAGCCCTTGAGGACATGCACTATAAAGCTATGGGGAACCATGGCAGTCCCACCAAGATGGGTATAATACAGAGATCCAATGAAAGCAAACATGGCTGAGAACATAGATCATCCAGCATACACACAGCCTGGCTGGGAAGGAGAGGGAGGATCAGCCACTTAGAAAAACAAAGACACAAAACTCCTTACTAGAACTGGACTGAATGCCTAGTACATATGATATAGTAAATGTAGTCAGATGAAGTGTGTGTGTGTGTGTGTGTGTATGTGTGTGTTTGCAGGTATCTGTGTGTGCATGTATTTATACATTGTATGCATACGAGCAACAGTCATATACAAGGATGGATCTTCTTTGCTGCAATATTTGTAGCCTCAACCTAGATAAGACTTAGAGCCCGATAACAGTACAATTGATAACTGTGTTGTCATACAATAGTCAGACACAGCAATAAAAATAAACAAATTATCATTCCATATAACAATATGGGCAAGCACTGAGTCTAATAATATTAAACAAAGATGTCAATTGCAGAGAATTCACAGTATAAAATTTCATTCATACAGAGGTCAAAGAAGACAAATCTAATCTATGCTGATAGAAGTCACACATGGAGGCTAAGTCTGTGGTACACTAAAAAAGAAGGGACCTCCTGAATCCCAGGAGCTCTTCATTTCTTATGAATGATATGCACAGAGCTATGTTCACTGTTTCAAATTTTTCTATTAGTGTGCTCTCTATACATGCCTAGGGTTATTGAGGGGCTTCTCAGGCATTTGTAGCAGACCATGAGCTAAGCTGGCTTTGCTGTCACAGTACCTATGCTCTGTTTTCCATGTTGTGAGCTACACTCCAAGCTAACTTCCACAGCAGCAGTTCCTAACATCTTCATCCCAAGTTCCTACCGAGCACTAACACACAGACATGCCAGGTGGGAACAGAGAAGGGATGTGGCTTTGCATAAGGGCCTATCTGTCTGTGTCCCTGGCCTTTATGCCCTTGGCTACCACTGTGAACCAGTTAGGAGTGTTCCACATTCAGGGCAGGCTGTTTCAAAGCAATTCTGCTGAGAGTTGTTCAGGGACTGTGAATACAGCGCCTCACATCTCATTTTGGAGTGGTTATACTCTACATATAGTAAGTTAAAGCGCTTGTTATCTTCAAATATAATTACTTTAAATATAATGCCATTGTTAAACAGTAGACATAGCACTGTGCATACCACCAGTTAAGAACTGAAAAGCCCCTGGGAACGTCTGGTGTCACCAATGTCATGTCATCTCTTCTTGTATCAATTATTATGAAAGATGTATTGTTCTTTCCATATTAAAATTAGAGATGTAGACACAACAGGTGAATCACAAGCTCTCCAGGCTGATGACTGGAAGAACAAAGGGCACTCGGTACAGTCTCTGGACTCCACACGGTATAATAGCTGTCAGTACTGCTGCAAACACAGGGCTTCATCGTCCCTCCCTCCCCTGGCCATCTAACTATCCTCAGAGGGTAGATTCCCTGGATGACAGTCATCTGTTCAAGTCACCTGCAAACATCTAGAGAGGGTCCTTAGGGAACAGAACTACCTCCCAGAACTCAGAAACTTAGAAACATGAGTGAATAAAACATTATAAAAATAAAAGGCTGGGGAGACGGCTCAGTGGAGAAAGTCCTTGTTGTACAAGCATGAAGACCTGAGTTCAATTCCCCAGAACCCACATAAACAAAAATAGGCATGAGCGATGGCATATGCTATAGTCCCAGGACCGACGAGGCTCCATGATCAGCCAGCTGCACACACTTCATAATTTCCATGCCAGTGAGAAATGCATCTCCAAAGCTATTGTGGATGACACCTGAGGAATGCCAACCAAGTCTGACCTCTGGCTTCCATATAGATGCTCAAGCATGCATGCATATGTATGTGAACAAGCACACACACACACACACACACACACACACACACACACACACACACACACACAGCAAAGTGATTTTATATGTCATTCAGCTTCAGCAACTTTCCCTCTTCCGGAAAAGTCAGGTTCAGGAAAACAGCAATGAAGGCAAAGCCCCAGGAGGGCACTGCTTCCCCAGATCTTCATGAAAAATGGAAGGTCTGGCTGTCAGTCCTCACACTGGATGCATGCTGGAGCTGCAGGCAGAGCCAGAGTGACAGAGGTTTGTGGGTGCAGTAAAAACAGATGGGTGCAAAGACTTGCTCTGGGTGGTGAATCTGGCAGGTTGGCAAGGGGAAAGCTCTTTACTGGAGGAGGTTCTGAAGACACCTGCTTAAAAATCAATCAAACAAATAAACAAACAAACAAACCCAAGCAAGCAAGAAGGCTGCAGAGTGGTCTACTCTGTGTCAGCCTCACATGTAGCAGGTTCCAAAGAAGATGCTACTCCAATCAATCAACCAATCAGCTTTCCTCACCCCTGCAAGAAAACAGAGGCCGTCAACACCAGAACAAGGGCAGTGTGTCCCACTGAAAACAGGGACTCGCGCCATAGACACTCCATGGGGAAGGACAACAAAAGAATATTCTGTTTAATGAGAATAATCTGTCATTCCTGCATCAATCTGATTGATGTAATGGGACCATTTCAACAGAGGAAATTACAGGTCATTAGGAACCATTTCAAATGAAGTTAGGGGGTTAAATGGTTTTCTTCAGCTTTCTGAAGAATTTGCCCAGAATTTTATTTTGTATGTCTCTTTCTGAGGGTAGGTGGAGGCCTGTGTGGCCTTTGTTCCCACCCAATCGTGCATTCTCACCCCTTCTCTCTGTCCACGCCCCTCTGCAGTGTGGCCCTTAGGTATGATCCAACACTTGTAATGTTCCTGTCCATTCTTTATTTTCTTCACTGACAAAAACAAACACCCCCGATTGCAGGTTGTTTATGAAAGAGTATGATGATCTGATTCCAATTTGATGGTGAAGAGAACTACAATAAAAGGAAACTATAAATCATGTTTGTCTGGGGCTAACAAAGGCAGCAGCAGCCAATGGAAAGGTTAAGCTGATGGTCTGTGTTTAATCTGTGCTATTGCAGAAGTAAAAACCCAATTAGAGATGGCATTTCACTGCTTGCCAGCTCCCACTCAGTGCTTCTCCTTTGTTCTTTCATTGGAACTATACCTATTGTGTTTCCAAACTAGGGGGCGGGGCCTTTACAAACCCCCCCCCCCCCCCGTGTGGTGCTAGGGGCATCCTCTTGATAAACCTAATATCACCAATGCACCAATGCCTGCCAATTATAACCAGCCCGCCTCCCAGAGACAGTTTTTTTTTTTATTTTCCCTTCAGAGTTTAGGAGCTGGGCTGTCTTCAGATAATCAAGCTGTAATAGACTTAACTGCAACCAGCTTTGCTCTCCCAGGAAGGAGGCATAAGATGGGAATTCAAACAAAAGGTGTTTTTAATCATTAAAGTTGTAAAGTTTAGTCCAGACTGTTCCTCAGGTGCTAGCCCTTCAGCTGCTACCTCGTGCAAGCTCACACTAAATTCATCAGCTAACCTGGACTCAGACTGTCCTCTTTGTGGATTTCAGTCAGATCTGAGAGACTTCCTCTGAGGTTCAGCACTCTGACACTGCTGGAACTGGTTATGGAATGCACAGGAGGGTCAGGCATGCCACACACCTTCCTCGGAAGGCCCTGTGTGCTGGCAGGGTGGGAGGGAACCTCCCTCTCCTCTCTTGCTCTTGGGGGACCTATGCCTTCCAGCCCCTGGGAGGGGTTCAGAGTTCTGCTCTTTCGCGCCTTCATGCTCCAGAGCACACTGCTCGATGCCTTGAGCTCTGCTTGTCCTTCTAGTGACTTTTCTATCCATCCTTGAAGAACACCATTGCCTGCCTGTCGATGCTGTTCTCCCCTCTCTCTGCTCTGATGCTCTTCCTCATCCTCCTTACCCCGCTACAGACTCTGCACCGCGCCACCATAATGCCAATGTTTTGTGGGGTAGCATGTGTTACCCCATAGGCCTGTTCTTGCTACAGAATTACCTCAATAGATTATATTCCTAGTGTCATTTACAGCCAGCGAATGTCAGCATAGTGAAAAAAAGGGAGTAATGAACAAACACAAGCCAATCAGTGCCCATTTTATCTTGAATCTCAGAGCCAGCCATGGAGGCTTCTCTGACATGCTCAGTAGACCCTGATTTTATATTAAAAAACAAAAAACAACAAAACAAAAACCTGTCTGAGCACAGACTATTCTATTCTTTGCTCACTTTTTTTTTAGGAGTTAGATAGACTTCCTTACAGGAAGGTCTCCAATCTCTTTTCTGGATTATTCCCACTATCTAGGCCTACTAGTAAATGGCCTGTCCTAAATTGGATATTCCTATCAGATTTACCCTCCACATGTCCAGCAGGTACAGCAGGGTGTGAAGTACACGCGCAGCAACGGGAAGGAGAAGAGGACCTTATTCTCTGTCAATATGTTGCTCAGAAAGCAACCGAGAATACTAAAGGCCTTCACAAATGTTATGATTATCGGGTACACACAGGAAATGAGAACCAGATCATGTGATCCCAGAGAGCTGACATGGATAGGCTCAAAAAGGTACTGAGTAAATAAATGTTTCAAGTCAAAAACTTCACAAAGAGAAAAATAGATGGCCCCACCTCATTAGATTTATTAGGACATTCTGCAGGCTTCAAGCAAGTTCTCTACAAAAGGAGTTACACCTCTGGCCAGATAAGAAGAAGACTGAAGGTCTTGAAGCGAAGTCGGACACAGAAAAAGACACAGTTGTTCCCGGCAAAAAAACGCCAGCAGTGCTGGCACATCGAAGTTGACTTGTGAACAGACATGGCTGTTCAATTACTCATCTACAGGTTCCTTGAGGCTGCTCAGAATGAAGAAGCCATTGAGGCTCACCCCTGTGAGCCAGAGTGTGCAGAGCAAGGAGGCATTCTGCAAGCAGCTGGCACCCGGAGCCAACTAGGCTGCCCTGAGTACAATGGCAGGGACACCAACGGGCAAACTCACAGGGCCACAGAGAGCCCACAGCTCTACCTGCAGCAAGGAGACAGCAGCACTCTTGGGCTCTGGGAAGGAGGCTGTAGGCCTTTCCCACAAACACAGAGGCAGCCCATCCTCCACTGCACAAGTTTTGTGCCTGAGGGAAGTAGTCATAGCCACATAAAGACAATGCCAACAAGTGTCCTGGCAATCCAATTGTGAAACAAAATCGATGTGTATAGGCCACAGAGCATGGCTAAAATAGAAGAAAATGCAGACCAATTCCTAACATGACTGCAGAGCACAAAAGTCACTTCTAGGAGAGTTGATCTCCCTGATGGCCCTGCCCCTCCATGGGTGCCAGAGTTAGGAACCCCACTTTAGCCCAGTTCATTCTAGTCTGTCTGTCCATCAGCAACCAGATGTATTCCTCAGAATTGGATGAGAGTTCCATGAAGGGTTCCTAAATCAGAGACATATGAGCTAACCTGATTTAAAGGGAACTGAACATGAGAGAATGCTGCAAAACTTGTTGTGGTCTTTATATGCTGCTATACAACGAACATTCACAGGCAACACTGTATACTCTGGTATGTCCCCATCACTGACTTCTGAGAATGACAGGGAGCAGGGGACATGCTATTCTGAACACATGCACGCAGTTTCTGGTCTTGGAGCCTAGGACTGAGTGAGGTGGTTTCACTTCAGAGTGTGACGCTCACAGTGGCCTGGGTTCTGGGTCAGGCAGGGCCAACCCACAGAGTTGGAAAGTACTCTAAAGTGCTTGGTTTGCATTGAGCCAACAGATGAAATGAAAGGCTGGCTGTGGGGAAGGGCTGGGACAGGCATCCCCCTGTAATGTCACAATCACAGGTGACCACATACAGAGATGCAAAGTGCAGGCACACCATCTTCTCCATTCCCAGCATCCTGTCTGCACTCCATTCAGACAATATAGAGACTGACTACCCATAATTCTATAGCTTACACATCATGGGTTAACAATAATCCCACTTCAGCTGATAACTAACAATTATTTTTCTATATTTATGTGTCATGTGAAATTTATGTTTCTATACCAGCCAATGTATCAGAAATCTTGCCCTGCGGAGATATGGAAGTGTCTCATCCCCGCGATCAATTTCATTCTCCACCACTATAAAAATTATTACTTATTCCCCAGCCCCCTATTGCTGAATATAAAAGGCTTTTGGTTTTTGTCTCTTAGTTTTTATTAGTTGTTAAAAATAAACATTCTAGAATTTATATCTTCAGGTACCCACACTGACTTCTTAGAAAAATTCCTAGAAAGTGGATTACATAAGTCACGGGGTGGGCTATTTTTAATTTTAAAAGATATTGTTGTATTACTCTCCAAAACCACTGTAACCATTTTACAGCCTCACTAACACTATAGAAGAATCCTGTTTAGCACATTTCCAGGATGGTTATTTAAGTATGTGTCTCTCTTCCACAACCAGACAGAAAATGCCTTGAAGGCATCAAGCATTGCTGATCCATCTCTGGCTACTCATGTCCTTGGCGCTTCATCTCACTCACAGCATACAGATGCATAAGGAATATTTTTTGGATGGATGTCAGTAAGAAATCATTAGACATCATTCAAGTGCCTGAGCTGAAACAATAACCCACAAGTAATAAACTAAGATTCAGTGTTATACAACATGACAAAGGCATACAATTATCAGTAAGAATAACTGTCCTAAATGGGCTGGAGATCAATGGCCAATTAATGGGCAATATATGTTTCACAGAAGGATGTACTGTCTTTAACAAATCATGCATTTAGACAACCCCCAGGTGGCAGGGACCACCAGGCATAGAGCCACAAATAGATCGGGAAGCCACTCACACAGCAATGCGAGTTCCTGCAATGCTTGGGGGGGAAGACATCTGTCAATAACAGCAATGAATTATTAATTCTCTGGTTATAGGATCTTAATTTACTGCTCAACTCCTCATAGGGAATCCATACAGGAATGGAAGCCTTGACACTCTAGGACCTGTGTCTCCTTTTCAGAAAATGCCTGGACTTGGAAAGCAAAACCAGGGACAGAAATGATAAGAGGCCAGACCTACCAGGAGATGAGAGGTGAAGCCCTAGTAGCCTTCACATCACCTGAAAGAGTGACATGAGTGAAGACATTCAACTTTAAGTAGTCAATAAAAGTAACTAGTGGGAGGGACCTTTTGCAGCTCTGGGCATGCTCAGTGTGATCCCTGGAAAGTCATTTCTGGGGTTGGCATCATGCTTTGCCAGGCTTATACTATCTGATTACTAGAATTTCATACGCTCTTCAGCATCCTCTAACACCCAGACATACAGCTCTCCCTTGATGAGCCCCACCATGTTCTATAGCACACACTTTGGCACCATTTCTGTAGCAAAGGGAGGAAGTCCTCTGCACTAAGAAGGAAGCCGAAAGACTAGAAAGATGGCTCAGTCTATAAAGTGTTTGCTGTGCAAACATGAGTTTATATCACCTTTTCTGATGTAAAGAAAGTGGGTTTCACGGTGTGAATCTGTAATTTCAGCATTGGGGAGGCAGAAACTGGTAGATCCTTGAAGAATAGCTGGCCAATTCTAGCTTAGTAAGTAAACTACAGGTTCAGTTAGAGAGACCCTGTCTCAGAAACATATGATGAATAGTAACTAAAAAGACACCCAATGTTAGCCTCTGGTTTCCACACACCTGCTTATACATGTGAACATACACACATAATTACATACCCACATAAATACATGCCCACATAAATACATATACAATTACACACACACACACTACAGAGAAGGAGCCTATACCGTGAAAACAGAACCTAACCACAACTGTCCTACAGAAAAATATTTACAGACTTTCCTGAAAGTGGACCACTTGATCCTAAAACAAGAGAAGCATCTGAGCTTCCTTAAAACATGCAGAAACCAACTTCATGTATCATCCAGTGCCTTCCAGTTGCTTCTGTTGTCCCGCTCTCTCTCAAATTCAGGTTTTAAAGGACCATCCTCTTTTCCTTGTCTTCTGGGATTAATCCAAATGCTAGCCACACTGTTTTATTAGCTCTCTCCAAATCTAAAAGGTACCACCAAGCTTGGCCCCACAAGCACATGCTGAACTTGGAGTCAATCCAGGCAGGACTGCTTGATCCATGCTTGGATCTAATTGGGGGTTAAGTCAGAGAAGACCCCAGACCTAAAGTCTAAATAGAAATAATGTAAGATCAGAGATGAGGTAGCAGGGTCTCAGAATTCAGGGGGCTGCGTTTACCCATTGGCTTGAGAACCTGATATAGGGTGGCTGAGGTTGGGGGTGGCATTGAAGACTAAGACAGATTCAACAGTTTCTACAGCTTCCCAAAAGTACTGGCATCTAGAGCAAAGTATGCCTCCATCAGCTGCTTCTGGGCTTCCTTGTTTCTAAGTTCCTAGTCAGGCATCACAGCCCTGCCAAAAAAGCCCATCAGGAGAGGTTCCAGAGAATGTGGATGCTCACACATGCACACACCCATACATGCTATATATGTACAGTTGAACACTTTCACCTTCTGGTAATGGTCACAGGAAAAATCTATGTGGAAAACTTTCAACTAATGAATTACACTTGTGTGTGTGAACACGTATATGTCTGCATATGTGTGGATGCCTGTGTGTATGGAGGCCAGAGGTCAATTCTTCATTTTCTATCCATCTTAAGTTTTGAGACAGTCTCTCACTGAACTGAGAGTTCACTGATCCAGCTAAATGGCTCTTTCTGCCTCTCCAGGGCTGGGATTTGCTGTGGAATGGTCTTTCTGTATGCTGTGAATATATGTTGCTACCACTGGTAAATACAGATGCTGTTGTGGCCTATGGCAAGGCAGGACAAAGTGAGGCGGGTAATCCAAGAGAGATACAGGGGAGAAAGAAAGGCAGAATAGAGGCAGACACTGCAAGCCCCCAGGGGGACAAGATGTAATGAAACACAGAGAAAGCCACGAGACACATGGTGATACACAGACAAATAGAAATGAGTTAATTTCAGATGTAAGTTCTGGCAAAAGCCCCATCTCTCTCTGCCCAGACACTAGTCCTCAGAAAATCCTGCCAAACATGGCTCCTCCCTCAGAGACATTCAAGACCAACTCCTATAGGATATTTAGACTGCACCCAGAAAATGAACACACTGTTTTTCAGTCTCCCATCTCCTCTCTGAGGGGCCGGAAAAATCATCCTATCAAAATGGGGCCTTTTCTAATTTGGTCTGATTTGGAGTGTTGCATCAGAGAGGTTTATCAGTGTGCAGAAACTTTTCAGTAAGAACTAGCAAGCAAGAAGCCTGAGCCATCGATCAAACAGTTTGTAATTAATATTACACCACTAAGTGATTATTTCATAAGCTGCTGTAGGGTTGGCCAGGACCAAAAATCTTCCAACTATAGGGATTACTGGCATGAAGCACCACTCTGACTCTTTATATGGGGGTTGGGGGATTGAACCAGGGTCCTCGTGTTTGTAAGAAAGCACTCTACTTACTGAACCACTCACTGCCCCACCCCCTGGAAATCAGATTATTACAAGTGCAATTATGTACCAGTCCAAGCCTGCACTCTGGTGACTGTACAACTGTGCTCCTTACTATAAATGCCAACGTGGAAGTAGGAATGCAATGATCCTCAAGCTACATTTTGAAAGAGGACTTTAAATGAGAAGAGTCCTGGCAAGGGTCACACTGCTTTAGAGGATGAACAACACTAGATTCTCAATGACAGACCTGCTTTCCCATGGTCTATCTTAACAAACACCGACAAGTGAAAACAGTTGTGTTTCCTGAAGAGTAGGTCGGTTGATGAAGTTTTCCCATGTGTGCATAGAGACCTGACTTCAATCTCCAGAACCCAACTAGCCTTTTCACTCACAGTAGTGGCCATATGGTGGCTGACCATTTTAATGTCACATGCTGCTGCTGGCAGGTAATCTCTAGTCCATAGTGTGGGAAAGGCCATGTGCCCTGCTCTTAATAACTCTGTGCCTGCATGAGGAAAAATCAATGTAATGACCCATAAGAGGAATCTGCTCATAAAGAAGGTCACTAAACACCTTGAGTTATCCTCTGGCTCTTAAGGAAAGAAAACCCCATAAAAACCTATGAGTAGGGCGTAACCTCAGGTTCCATTAATGTGTGAGATTCGGGAGATAAAATACCCATGGGTTTCCATACCAATATTTTCCTCCTTGTCTCTATCCATACCAACAGCCTTTGCTTGGGAGAATCCTGCAGTAGCTAAGTGGCCATACATCAGACACTTCCCTGAGAAACCAGGAGCCAAACCATAGCCTGTCATCACCATCAAGCCAATTTGCTCTAAAAACATTGAAGACATTGTTGGAAAACAATTTATCTACAGCCCCAGATTTCCAGTGTCACTCTGGTGCCTTGAAGGCCCATTTCATCATGGGTTGTTATTTGCTAACTGCAAATTCCAAGCTATGATGCATCTTGAAATTTGCACAAATTGTAAATAAATGCAATTGACTGACCAGAGACATGGCTGTTTCCTGCATAGCCTCCTCTGCCTCAGACTGTCATGTTTCACTGAGCATCAGATGGCCTGATGGGGGTACACAGAACCTAAAGGGCTTGTCCCAGGCAAGCAGGACAGATATGCCTTTGTCAGTTTCCTCTTCAGGGTGGAATGGACATGAGGGGACTCTGAGTCAAAGACTAGGATGAACTATTATATCACAGGCTTCATAGATGATGGCCCTGGCTCAGAGACTGAAAGGCAATTGAATGAATCCTACTTCCTTGGGCCTCAAGAGTGATCTGTATCTCTTAGCACTAGGGTTTGACAGATGAGAAATATTGCCAGATCTTATGCAATGTCACCAAGTCCTTGCTGTAGATACTCTTCTGTTGGTTCTGCCACTGGGACTCTTGGTGCTTCCTTTGAGATGACATTATTCCTATTCCTGAAGAGTAGGTCAGTTGGTGAAGTTTTCCCATGTGTGCATAGAGACCTGACTTCAATCTCCAGAACCCAAATAAGAAAAATTCAAGGTCTGTGGCATGCACTTGGCATCCTAGCACTGGAGAGCCTGAGATAAGTAGATCGCTGGGGCTTGTTGGCCAGTCAACTTAGCCTATTTAGAAAGTCCTAGGCCAGTGAGAGATTCTATTTCCAAACAACAAAAACAAAAAATCCATTGGCGAGTGTCTGAGGAATGACAGCCAAGGTTGGCCTTTGGCCTCTGCACAAAAATGAATACAGACAGACAGACAGACAGACAGACAGACAGACAGACAGACAGACACACACACACACACACACAGAGAGAGAGAGAGAGAGAGAGACAGAGAGAGACAGGGAGAGAGAGAAAGAGAAAAGAGAGCCTCTGAACTTTCCTTAAAAACAAAAGTCTAACAGTGACCCTAAAAATCACAGACTGTTTTCCAGGGGGTTTTGTGTAACCAATTGGTCCCCTTTGTCCTCTCTGCCCTGCTTTGGTTCGGGTGAGAGGGAACAGCATTTAAAATGAAGGCATTGTTTATTCACAAATCAAATAAGCTCCCGACAGCTGCCCCAGTGGCTTCCTCATTCAGTTAAATTAATGCCCACGGCCTCAGGGTGAACAGGCTTCTGGGGAGAATGTGAGCATTTATTTTCAGATCCCCATTTGGTGTTGGGTTTTTTAATGCCAGATACTATTTAATGCACCCATGTTATGTTAAACTGTGTACAAATTTATTCACCAACGACTTCACAGAATTCATGCTATTAAAGTCACACTGGAAAAATAAAGTCTTCACTCCACACAGAAGCAGTGGTGAAGCAGCCCTACAACAGTGTAATCCCAACCAGACCCAACGCTCAGAAACCAACCCTCATTTTGATTTTTTTGTTTCCAATGACCACTGAGAGGAAGGTCACTTAAAAGCACTGCAGGCATTCTGTCCCCACTCACGAAACCATTTATATGGATCCTTTTATACATTTCTCATAAAACTGTTGTTCTCCTTAAGTATGGAGCCACTTGCCTTTCCAATATTTGCTTTTTCATCGCGGCTGAGGGGGAACAGACAGCTCTTAATAGCATGTTATTGAGCTCTAGACACATATTTCAGACTGCATTCTCTAGAAGCCGGGAGCAACTAAGAGGCAATCTCAGAGTCCGCGGTGAGTTTTGATCAAAGCAGAGCCTTGATTTCTTCAGAGTGGCTCTCTGTGATGTCAATCATCCTGCCCGCAACACGTCTTGAACCCAAGCATGGCAGAATTCTAAACACAGCAGACATAGAGCCCCTCTGCTCCATACAGGACTCTCAACTGTCCTATCACTGAGGACAATGAGAAGTCACTTTAACATGTTTAAGGTGTCTGAGCCGTCTCTTCTCTAATAACAGAATGTCACCAAAGAAAATCTCTTCTCAGTGGTTAAGGCCTGGCTATATATAACTCATGGGATTGTCTTGGCTGCTCCCTTTCAGGCTATCACACTATCCACCCATGGCTGTGAAGACCATTTTGTGTGTTCCCAGAAGTGACTTCTAACCAAGATAAGGTAAAGGGCTATATTGTTTGGTCTCTTTGCTCAAGAATTCCCAAAGCTCACAGTGAGGCTGCAGTTAGTTTTCTTTGTGACAGAATTACAGTAATTTATGTAATATAAGGGTGGACTTGCTGTTGCATTCATGGGGTTCTGATCTTGCCGAAGTTGGTTCTCTTTCTATCATTCAGGTCCTCAGGGATCTAAATCAGGTCACCAGGTTTTGGTAGAAAGTACTTTTACCCACTGTACCATCTCATCAGCCCAAACTTGTATCTTCTAAGTACTTCCTGGCCAGTTTCCCTCCCCTTCACTTCCTGGAAATGAAAACATTCACATTCACATCTCCTCACCGCACCTCCAGCCACCAGCCACGACCCATGCCACCATCCCACCATGGAGACAGGAAGAAGAACCTAACAACCCCTGAATCTGACAGTGTCTTCTCAAATGGTATTTCTTTAGCCTTTAAGGAGCAGCAGATGGCTGACGGACTACAATTTTAGTTTCTTCTGACACGAGACCCAAAGGTGTGTTAATTTGCCAACAGCTCCCCAAAGTTTCTTGTATCAACACTTTAGCTACAAAAACTGCCCTCAGGTTTGCCCTCCCACCCCCACCACCAACAGTTTAGCATCTCTCACCATGGCAGGTGCAGTCTCCCTTTGTCCCAGTCACCTTTTCCTTCTTGGTCTGGCATAGCACTCTCACACTACCTATGCCCAGAGTCTTCCCTGGACAGATCCTTGGTCAGGTGGGCAGAGACTGCCCCAGTCTTCTGAACCCTCCCCAGGAAATCAGTTCTGTGTCTGTTATACAGTATCATCAGGATCCTCAGAAATGTCATTTATAAAACCAGGTGTGCAGAAGTTCACTGCTTTTCATTCCTGAGTTCTTCATAAGACTTTACTTGGCAAAACCGTGACACAAAGGTCTTTGCCATACACAACAATCTGGCAGCCTGAGTTTAAAATGGCAGTTCCTAGGCTCTGCCTTTAGGGAATCAGAAGCAATCCACATCATCATGTGTCACATTCACAATCCCTATAAATCCACCACTATGAAATCTGCAACCTTCATGCCATTTGTAAAGTTCACTCTTGATACGTGAAATTCTTAATTAAAACCAATAATCTGGGGTGGGGAGATGGTTCAGAGGGTAAGAACATGTCCTATGCAAGCTTAGGACTCTGAGTTTGGTTCCTCAGAACCCATGTAGGAGTCAAAAGTCCTACCAGGGATAGAGGTACATACCTGTGGTCCCAAGTATTTGGAGGGCTGAGAGAGGAGGACCCTTTAAATGCATAAATTGGAGACCTGGCTAGATGTCATAATGAGATTTCACCTCAAGATGGAAAAATAAAATCAATGATTTAAACTTCACATTTTTTATATTTGTCTCTTTTAGGTAAGACAGGTAAATATTAACAGTCATTTAACAGTATTTGGTGAAGACCTACAAAGTCTAAGACATTTTTCTGGGAACCTAGCAGAGTTAGCCACTGAGAGACACCACTCCACCCCACTCTCCTAAGAGGAGCCTGGCTAGTATGTCTCTCACTGTGTTATCATCTAAAAATGTCTCATAAGTAGACTGAGGCAAATCAAGGAAAGCCAGCAGCCTTCAAACTGGTCAGAATGCAAGTGTGGACTATAAATGCACAAGCCCTCTTCACAGCAGATGCTCTTCCTGGTGCAAATATCCACCTGCTATTATGTCACCGTTCAGTCCTATCCTCCTCAACTTGCTCACCAGGCCTCAGAGGAAAGGGCATCCAAGCTCTGTTGACATAAATGCCCAAGTGCCCTTCAAGTCAACTATGGCCATGGAGAGGGCTGGCCTGAGGAGTCTTTTAAGGTCCCCAGGGGGCTTCCTCTTCCTGCTGTCTTGTCAGGCAGAGGCTGCTACAAGGCTCAAGCTGAATCTTTCATGGGTCTGGCCTGCTGCTGAGTTGTTTTATTCATCATTACTTTTATTTGACCCAACTGTTTTTCGATGCAGTCCACATCCAGCATGGAGATTATATGAATACCAGATTTTTTTTCCAAATGCAAAACCCATAATGGCTCTGCTATATAAACAATCTCAATTGCTTCAAAAACTCCCCTTTGGATATTTAGATGTAGGCTTCAGATTGGGGCAGTTAAATGTGCCCTACTTCCTGGAAGTAAGTAGTCTTGCTGTAACAAGTGTGGTGAACTGGACGCCTTCCACTGGCTGTGCATTCTGGTTGATGTCAACCACCCACTCATTGCCCTCACCACCACTATGTCCTGACTTCAGTTCCAAAGAGGACCACTTTCCCAATGTGACAAGGATAGCACAAACTCACCCAGCAACTTTCCCTTCCAAAAGTCACTCTACATCCCAACCCTAGTCAACAAAGTGATTCTGATCACCATCAACCAAAGGACTCCAAAGAACTCAGGGAAAGTTTAAAGAAGAAAGGCCCTGGGGGCTACTCACTGTGCTGCTGGGCCTGCCTTCTCTGACAAGACAAATCCAAGGAGGATTTACCTCTTATTTTGTAGCCTTTATTAGGTGTATGGCATTGATGAGAAAAGCAGAGGTGAATCTCATCCTCTCCTGGATCCCACTTGTCACACTCATCTTACTCTTGCTTTTACATTCTCTAAAGCGATCCATTTCACATCCATTGCCTGGAGTATGACTTGGGTCTTGTACCCACCCAAACAAATGGTAACTTCACATGCCTTTCTTAAACTTTTATCCTTTTGATCAAACCAGAGAGAAGCTACATGCTATTGGCTGCTGAGTGAAGAAGTATTAGAAAGTCCCGCAGAGTCCTCTTCTAAGCACTTACTATGCAAGCTCCTTACTCAATGATGGCAATTACTGCCACGCCCACCAGAGCTTGGAGAATTTTAAGGATTTTTAAGAGGCTTAGAATTCCATTTTCTGATAGCCTTTGCTTTGTTCCTCTCTGCTTTTAATAAAGTAAACAAAACAAATCATACTGTTTATGTAAATTTAAACCCAGTGAGTCATTAAAGCTGGTCTCAGATAAGCAAGAAAAAACCCTGAGTTTAGAAGAGGGGGTGAAGTGGGGGGGATGGAGACAAAGAGCCTCCTCTGAAAGCTGATATCCTAGGTAGCTTTGATGTCAACAGCTGGTGGTTCCTTCTGTCTAATAATCCTGCAAGAACTCAAAAGAAATTTCCAGTGTACACAGGACACTTTCTTCTGACTCACATACCCCCAGCCATGACTCCAGAATCGTCTTTGTAGTGTTCTCAGGCTAATCTTCCTATGTTTGCTTGTGAAAACTGTCCATTACACAACCATGTTGTTCTGCCAGTCAGAGCCGGATCCTATTTCCATGTACAGAGGCACACAATGAACCACAGGCTTCGCTAATCCTTTAACAGTGTCAGAGGTCCCCTGAGATGATCAGAATGAAAGCAAACCCTGCCCCGTATTATGTTATTTCCTACTAATCCTAGAAAAATGAATGTTAATTTATCATGAAAAAGGGTTAATTATGCATTTATTTCCGACGCAGGTACATGAGATCAGGCTCAGAAAAAAAAAAAATACTGAGTATAATTCTCTTTTAAATGAGGATTCCATTTTAAGCATTTTTATCAAACAGACGCTAAACTCAAGCAACTGTGCAGAAGAAAGAGAGTGGCTGGGTAATGACAAGCCTCAACTATAATTTTAATTAACCTTCTGATCCTGCTTAAATATATTTTGCCTTGTAAAAATCTGTAATAACATCTATTTCAATCTCCTGTGCTATTAGTTATTAAATTGAAAATGGATGCCTAGACTGATTTGGCAAAGATATCCAAGAAATTTTTCTTTATTCTCTCTGGTTTATTAAAGTAATAATTTGTAGCATAAAATTTCTCTGATTAAGTAATTTAGTGTAATTAAATCACTAGATTTATTAGGCTTCCCGGAGCAGCGCACACAGCTGGAAGGGTGTGGAACCCTGTAAGCATTTCTTGGTAGTAGCTTATCTCGAATTTCTCTGCTGTTCAGAACAGGGGTCCATCAGTTTCACCAGCCCTCTTCTCTCAATCTGAAGTTTGGAAGGTCCTTGCCTGCTGACGCTCACAGAGTAGGTCTTCAAGAAAAGCCTGTGTGCCAGGGTGCACGCCAACTCAGCAGACAGGCAGAGCAAGGAAAGAGGCACAAGTTTCATTTCATTTCCCTTCCCTTGGGGACGCACTTAGATCCCAAGCACTCTGTTCTAAATGTCTCTTCTGGACACACATAAGTCTTGCCTGTTCTAAACCCTAAGAGCTCCTTGGAAGACAGGAACACTGCTGTGATCCAACCTCTGAGGTTCTGCATCAGGAAGGACAGGAGCTGAGTTACTTCCCAGTGAGTGTGTGACCCTGAGAGCAAGACCCACTACCTAGCTCTCTTAAGGCAATGGCCTTACTAAAAGCCAAAGATAAACTTTAGAACTCAGTAAGCATCCACTCTCTGTATATGCTGGCAGCCCAGGAGTGGTCCCCAGTGAAATGGTATGATAGAAAAATCTACTCACAACATATGGAAACTCTTCTGAGGAGGGAATCCCAAACCCAGAGTTAATGGGTGGTTAGAGGGAAAATGGCAGACACTGGCACACAGCACACAAAGGCTTACTCTGAAGAGCTCAACTAGTGACCCTCTTTGAGGAAGAATGCGCTGGAGATAGAGGGTGCTGAGGGTCAAAAGGGTGACCAGGGTGAAGGCAGGAGACCTGGAGGACCTGGCATGAGAAAAAAACTCAAATAGTCCAGATGGCTTGGAGTATGGAGAAGGCTAGAGAGTCAGCAGGGTCCCCCAAATATGTCTGTATTCAGGTTCAGAGTGGGGACCCTGCCGGGCAGTCACTACCTGAGGGTCTCAGGGCCACAAGACTAGCCAGCTGAAACAAACCCACGGACTATAAATTGACTAAATTTATACCTTGACTATGGTGGTCTCAAGGAGATGGGGCTAGACAAAGGCACACTGGGGAGCCAAGAGACCTCTAGCAGCTGTGAGGTATGAAGACATAACTCTGCTGTGAAGATGCTTTCAGTGAGCCAGGAGCAGCACCTTACAGGCACTGACCTTGAAGGAGACATTGTTCACTGGGGTGTTTACACTTTCCACTCACATAACAAACATTTGTTGATGTATCTGGTATCAAATACAAATATTTGTGTTTGGAACAGAAAATGCTATATGCTCAGCTTCACTCATCATTGTAAAGCACTCCCATGATGGATAATTCGATCTTGTGTCTGCTAAAGTTTCCCAGGTGTGGAGCACACCCTGTAGGCAGGTCCTTCACCTGGACGCTGGGCTCATCCTGTCTGTGACACCTGTCTTGAGGAGGAATATGGTAGAGGACTGGTGAGGGTCTTCTCATCCAGTGTAGCCTTTCCTGGTAGACTCTGCCTGTGGCATAAGACACATGTCACATTTTAATATACATGTGCTGATATGTGCACCTACTGCTTCCACACAAATGCCTTTCTGGTGACTCCACCTGGGTGCCAGAGGTTAGACTGTAACCAGCATGGACTTTGGAAAGACTCCTGAATCTTCAGTCGGGCATGAAGTCTGATTGACATCACAACACTGCACTGAGCATCCTCCTCAACTTCAGACAGCTCTCTGTCACACACCTGTCTAGTTCACACTGGACAAGTGTGGTTCTTCCGAGTGTTTAGGAAAAACAAACAAACAAAGACTGGCTAATGGCCAGATCTGCCTGCCCTAGGCTTTTCCAAAAAAAAAAAAAAACCAACCAAACAAACAAACAAAAAACACAAATAAAAAGTGCTTTGCTATTCCTTTGCAAACTTTCTGCCTTTACAAACTCAGGTCTGATTGCAGTATGCTTTGGATCTATATAATTTTACCATGGACCAAGGAAGCTGTTTAGATTCAGCTACATCTCTATTTCAGAAAGGAGTGCTAACTGAATCCTAACGAATGAAATGAGCTAATTCTGTGGATCTTCCAACTAGTCCTTTCTCTGCATTCTTCTCTTTAATAACCTATAAATTTTAGTCATGTGACCCATTCTTTAGTGTCTGGAGCAGTAACTCCTGCTGAAAATCAATAGTCTGCCTACTTTAAGACTTCAGCATGTGCGAGGCCACAGAGGCTTGCTTTATAAAACTCCATAATGACCCGAAACAGATTTGATTCCAGAGATCAGAATTCTCACATTAATAGGTTTTCACTGGAGAAGGCTCTCCTAGCTGAGAACAGACTACCAAATGGGTTAGATTTTTCAATTTTATACCTTAGTCCCTAAGTGGTAACTTCTCAATGGAGCAGTCAAATAATATACTACTGAGATTCCTGAAGCCTCTGGTCACAGTTGTAAATTATTAATTTAAAAGGTTATGCACTCATGCTAATATAAATTATCTTTAAAAACTATCTAGATGGGTAACATTTTAATAAGCTTTAAAACACAATTTTCTGCTTCATACTGAAAGCAAAATATAATACATAATGGCTTCAAGCAAGCTGTGGATTTACTGTATTTTTTCTTTTTTTCTAAAATGATCTACATGCCATTCCCCCATACAGATGACAAAGTCTGGAGCCTGCCTGCAAATGTCCTGCCCTACCTAATCAATTTAAGGCAGCAGGTGCACAGCCCTAGCCTAGAACACAAAATGAAATCTTACTCAGGCACACCCTGTGTCCAGGGCTGTTAGAAAAGCTGTGCTACACCTGAGTCCATCACAGGGAAGAAGCAAGACATGGTCAGGTCTTGAGGAAAACAAATAAAATAACAACATTGGGATTGCCTACCAAAGTGTGAGCTTCCCCCAGGGTAATAGCATTCCTGGTGTGCCTGCTGCAGAAGGCATCCCAGGCTTCATCCTCAATGTGGGGCCATATCCCTGGGAAAGAGGAAGACCTAGAGGAAATATGTGACTTCTTAGCTGTCTAACCTCGGGCCAGCTTCCAAAGATGGCTTGACATTTATCAGGAGGCCCGAGCAAGCATGAGCTCAGCAGGCTGCCTTCCGCCAAGGACAGAAGAAGGGAAAACACAGTGCTGGATTAGCACGCATAGACCGTTAAAGGGCGAGATTAACGCAGCTTGATTTTCCTCTCACCGCGATCATGCCTTCATGGCTGGGACGGTCATCTAGAATTTCATTGTGAGATTTGCTTCCTGAACCAGAAAGGTAGCTATCCTGGACCTCTACCCTCCTGGGGGGTCCCATTGTTTGGTATCTCTCCACCCTGGGGGTTGTTTACCTCCCACCACTCACTAGGAGGCTATTCCATCACCATGGTTACAAGATATAAACGTCATTACGGTAATAAAGAAAACAAAATCTAGCAGGCTGTACTGCTTTTCAAAATCCAGGAGGAAATGAAAGTCCCCTTACACCTCATTTTATTTATTTATTTAGTGGGCACAGCCTTATTTTCCAGTGGGTCTTTGCCCCTTTCAGCCTTTATGTGCCAAACAAACAGCAGGTCCATGTGTGAAATGGGATGCCCAGTTGGGTACTAAGGGGTTCACTTTTCATTTTTTTCTATGTAAATATTAGTTTGTTTTGTCTTATGTGCTTATTTCATTTAAACATTTAAAATATGGACCACTAATGTCTGGTACACAAATACTAAATAATGTCTGTACCACAAATAGCCCAGCAAGCACACTAAGTATTTTTTCAAAGATGCTACCAAAACAACTTTATAAGAAAAATAAAATAAAATAAAACAAAATAAACAGGAACACAACACAATTTGTGTGCTTTTATAACCAGATAATTTTAAATGATTTTTTTCATAAACATGTCAATCTAGAAATATGTACTTTAAAGAAACCACTAGGGGCTGGAGAGATGGCTCAGCGGTTAAGAGCACCGTCTGCTCTTTCAGAGGACCCGGGTTCGATTCCCAGCACCCACATGGCAGCTAACAACTGTCTGTAGTTCCAGTTCCAGGCAAACACCAAGGCAAATAAATAAATAAATAAAGTTTAAAAAAAAAAAAAAAGAAAAAAGAAACCACTAGCCAGGGCTCTGAAGTCGTGGATGGCGTCAGGCACTAAGGCGATGCGACCAGCTTGGCGGCAGTGCTGGCTAGCGCTGGGTCTTCTCTCTCGTCCCTAGGTGCTCCGCTTCCTTCCTCTTTCCCTCCTCCTGTACATTCGTTCAATCCTTCATGTCCAGTAACATTGGGAGCCCACTGGACCTTGCTCTAGACTTACAAACCCAACCCCCAGCGACAGGCCTGAGACAGTTCCAGGACAGAGAAGCAGAAAAGGGAGAGATCGCCCTACAGTGGTGTGGCAGCTGAGGTCACAGGGGGGAAAAACAGGACTTTTGGGTAAATTGGTTTCCACCAAGGACACATATTTTGCATGAATTTTATTTGGTATTATTAATAAAAACCCAGAGCCAGGTATATGGGGAAAAGCTGAAGTATCAAAGAGATACAGAAACAAACCACAGCCACTTTTTACCCAGCCAAATTCCTCAGGCCTGTCTCCACCAATCCTCCAACACCAAGCCTTTCGGCTAAAAAAAGGAAGTGCCAGGGGAAGCTGAACTACAATCATCTCTCTCTCTCTCTCTCTCTCTCTCTCTCTCTCTCTCTCTCTCTCTCTCTCTCTCTCTGTGTCCCTCCCTCCCCACTTACTTCCTAGTTCAGCTTTCCTAGACCTAGGACTAATGGTGTATGTCACCACTGCCTGGTTCTATTAGGTCTTTAACTCATGGAAATCCAGATCTCTAGCTCCCAAGTGATGGGGTTAAAGATATGGGTCACTGCTCCTTGATCTTCATGGTTTGGCTCTGCCATCTGTTACAATATGTCACTAGACACAGGAGGCCAAGACCACAGGAAACAGAAATAATGGCACAGGGGTTTGAGATATATCTGGAAGGTTTAGAGATGGATACAAAGTCTGGCAGAAGATGAGACTGGAGATAAGGGGAGGGTCTAGTTGGGAGGAACAGCACAGGCTTGATGAGACAGTGGGGAGCCACCTGGGGTGCTTTGGCTAGACAATTACAGGAGACCAGCCAGGAGTTAAGAAGATCTGGGACAGAGTCAGGAGACAGAGTGAGTGGCTCACTCGAATATGTACATGATGTCGGGGCAAACTGATGATAACCTGAACCCAAAGAAAAGACAATAAAACCATATAGACATTTACACCAAAAGAGTTCAAGACCCCAAGGAGAGCAGAAGAGAGAAGGCCTGAGGTGCTGAGCCTGGGAAAGCCAGAAATGAAGAAGTAGATACAGCTGTCTGAGGCTGGGAAGAGAACTGAGTCACAGCTGACAGCTGACAGGGAGGCAGAGTACACAAGGGATGATCTGAACATGGAGTACTCAGTATCATTCTTCAAAGGATGCAGGAACCACCAAGGAGGTGATAATGGGGGGTGGGGGGCTAAAGTACAACTAAATTAAATCTGAAAACAAACAACAGAACAATAAACCTACATGATGTAGGATATTTTTCTGTATGCTGTAAATTACCATTGGATAATAAAGGAAATGCTTTGGCCTATGGCGGAGCAGCTTAGAAGCAGGTGGGAATTCCAATCATAGATAAAGGGGAAGGAGGGCAGAGTTGGACAGAGACGCTGAGGTGGCCGCCCAAGAGAGAAAGGTGTAATGAGACACAGGTAAAGCCACTAGCCATGTGACAAGACATAAATTAATAGAAATGAGTTAAGTTGTAAGAGCTAGCTGAAAATGAGCCTAAGCCATAAACCAGAGTTTGTAATTAATATAAGCCTTTGTGTGATTATTTTATAAGCAGCAGTGGGCCACAGGCGGGAAGATTCCTCCATGCCCTGATGGGTCAGAAACTTCTGACTATACTTACATCCAGAATATGTGAGCACAGTCCTAGTAGCAGTTATGAGACTGTATCCACACACACCTCCGCAGGGCCTCTTCCACATCTGCATGGTGGAGTAATCTCAAGCTAAAACCAAATGTTGCCAACCTGAGCCACAGAGTGACATCTATCAATGAGCCCAAGCTCATGGCAGAAGCCAGATCACAAAGAGAGATCTTTTAAACCACTATTCTGCCATATCCACCGACCATGGTTTGCACATATTTGCACATTAGCTTCTCTTTGCAAGTATCCACATATAAATGTGCACTCTCAAAAGCAGAGGGCGATCTGAAATGCGTGCAGATCTTGTTGGAGCTTAGTGTCTTCACAGCTCGTAAATAGTTGCTCTTTCCAAATACTCACAAATTATAACCTATTTATTTCAGGAACCCTAAACATAGGAGCCTTACCTAAGTCAGGAAACTTTCCTCAGTGAGTACAGCACATAAGAACATGCCACCCTCCCCAACTCCCGCAGTATGCACTGTCTAGTACTGGTAATTGCCGGTAGTTTGAGTTTATTATTATTTAATTGTTGCTTGACCAGATGTCAAGCTTTGTGAGAGCAGCTGGGTTACTCTTCTCTGTATGTTGTAAAGCAGGTAGAGACTACACTGTTTCAGAAACCCAGTTCAGCCACTTAAAGAAGGGATCCAAAGTTGCAAAACTGAATGCAAAAGACAGAGTTAAATCTAATGAGTCACTGCAGTGTCTTAAGGAAGTAGAAATGGGGTGCCCTGGAGGCCTGGGGTGTTCTGGGCACCCCGGGGGGGGGCAGTTCTATTCTTGCCAATGTGACCCACCTGTGGTGCTGTGTCTCTTTCTGTCCTCATGGATTAAAGCAGGAAAGCTGTGTTTTCCAGCAAGACAGCAAACAGCAAACACCACCCTGCAGAGTGAGGGCTCATTCTCCAGGTCTCTGAAGGGCCCCTGCCTAACTGGTCATCCTCTCCTGGTTATTGAAAGGCGAGTTTCTGCCCAGTCTTTGACAGCCTGTGAGCTCTGCCATACTTTGTCCTATAGTGAGCACTGAGTTCCCAGGGTCCTATTTTCCTCCTTGTGGCTTGTAGTGGGAAGTGCCCTGAGCAGAGGGAAGTGGCATAATGTACAGTCCAAATCTAACCAAATGGCCCACTCTCCAATCTAACCAATCTCCAAGTACTGAAGAACCCAAGAACGTCACAGACACTAAAACTCCTTATGAATACTCTCTCGGCCTCTTCATCATCAATGTAGCGATTAGGAAACTGAGGCTAGCGATGAAGTGGTCAGCCCCAGACTGTATGACTAGTTAGTGGTCGAGTCAGGATTTGAACCTTTTCTGTTCCTCATCATTTATAAAATTCTTCCCTTTTCTCAGTCAGAACCCTGAGCTAGGTACGGGAACAAGAGACAAAGTGACCTTTGGGGTAAGTGCTCTGAGCACAAGGACTGTGCCTTGGGCCTGAATAGATGGTGTTTGGATGAGCTGAGAAGCCTAGGCAAAGGTACTTGTTGAGGGTTCAGAAGAAAGAGGACACCATCTTATGAGCCCAGAAAGGCAAGACACTCTGGAGATCTTAAGGTCCAGAGGCCACCACATGCACAGACCCCAAGAGATGGTACAAGCAAGATGTCACCCACCAAGCAGACCACACAAAGGAAATACTCCATTTCCTCCACTGGGAGTTTGTAACTCTGGCAATGCATACTTTGTCAAATGAATGAGATTCCTTAATAATCATTACTCCAATCCATGCTAGTCAGCAAATATTCCTTCACAAACAAATACGTGATTGATTCAGACAACATCTTTTTGATTCAAAGATTTTAAAGTGCCTGGCTGAGGTGAAAACTCAGGAAAAAAATTAGTTTCAAAGGAAAATTCATACATAGTTCAATTTACAATATTGAAATAAGACTCTGTGGCATAAATTGCAACACACTGGACAGAAAAGCTATTTGTGTAGCATGTGGGCACATAAATAAAAGCCAAATACTTAAACTGTCCTCACAAATAAAAAATTTTCTTTTGTGGATCTATGCTCCCTGACATGTATTCTAAGAAAGTTGGGTCACGTGATACACACCGTGACTTGAAAGTCTTCATCAATACCAACTCTCATTCTCATTATTCAGCTTCCAAATAAAGAGCAGTAATAATACCGTCACAGACAACAGAATGATATAATTAAGGGAACCAGCCTCAGTCAATACTCAGTCATGACAAGTTCTGTCACCAACTTCGTAGCTCTTCTGGTAATAAGACTAATAATCTCTCCGTGTTTTCCTGCTTCTTCTCTGGCCCCTGGACATCACTGATCCCTCTTTCCACCTTGTAGCCCCAGCTGAGCCCTTTCCATGGTGTCTGGGCCAAAGCTCCTTGAAAGACCAGCACCCCCCCCCCCCCAACCTCTATTGTTTTCTTTGTTACTAAACAATGTGAAACGGTTCCTACCGCATTGGAACATGGGGTTTGGGGTGACCTGAATGTGAGCTCCTAGGCTCTGACTTGGGTTCCGAGAAAGCTGTTTGTTCTTGCTGAAAATCTGCACTGAAGTCTCTTCAGTTTTGAATTCTGAGTTAGACCCACTGACATGACAAACTGTAGTTTCAATGGGCAATGCCTTCTCTCTGAGGGCGTCCCATCATCACCCTCTCAAACAATGTCCTCTGCAGATGCCTCTTGAAACTGCTTTCTTCAGTGTCTTTTTCTAGAAAGTATCTTTGTTCCACTTCTGACTGTTTTTCCTCTCTCTCTTTTTTTAATAGAGCCATCATTTTAGCCAGAAGGGGTCATGGGTTCAGAGGCCCACTCTAGCTCTTCCTTCTAACTCACTCACTCCTCTGTAAATAATTTCTGGTATAGTCGATTTTGATGAAGCTCTTGAGGTGGGTGAGAGTAATGAACCGAAATAAACCTATTGGACTCTGTTTCTGAGGACCTATGGAAAAAGGACATAATTATCCCTGTGTCTGTACAAATATATCCTTGTGTCTATAAGAATAGCACACTTGCACTATTACTCTACTGCTATCTCGTGCTGGGTAACAAAGGGTGGGGAGCACAGGCTGGGATGGTTTCTGAGCAGTCACGTGTGAAAATGAGAAGACCAGGTAAGAAAGCAGACAATGACACACTGCCCTGCCTCTGCTACAAGGAGCTGAAAGGGTGTAACCAGGACAACACTCCTAGATTCTTTTACAGGCAAAATCATCACTCATCTTATGGAAACTGAGGTCACTGGGTTGGTAGAGGACAGAGCATTGGGCCAGAGATAGGGGAAGACCTGACTCAGCCGTCCATGTCAGCACAAATCCTGTACTATGTGCCTTAGTTTAGTTAACTGTAAAACAGTTACAAGCTCAGTGAGATATTTTCTTTTTCTTCCTTCTCTGCCCCCATTCCTTTTTGTTTGTTTGTTTCAAGAATCAAAGACTTCTGGAGAAGAGGATACAAACTAGTTACACTCATAAAATCATGGGCTCAATTTTTAAAAAAGGGTTTAATGGAAAGACAATGCAAGCTTTACAGTACTATAGCCAGACTTTTGGGTGCATCAGAAACACAGCTCAACTCCTGTCTCAATCTTCCTCACGACATGACCCTTAATAATACAGATCCTCATGTCAGAGTAACCCCCAAAATAAGATTTTGTTTGTTTCTACTTTATAACTGTAATTTTGTTACTGTTGTAAATCATAATGTGAATATCTGATATATAGAATTTCTGATATGGGACCTTTGTGAAAGGGTTGCTCATCCTCTAAAGGGGTTGAGACTCACACAGGTTGACAGCAGTTGTCAGATGCAAAAAGAAACACTTTCAAACATGCTACCTGTGTCTTCTCAACAGTTCTGAGGTGCTCGGGTCTCTATGTAGATGTTACACAGAAAGTCAACAAAGTACAGATCTCAAGGCTCTAGTCCCACAGCCCACCTCAGACCCAAAAATTCCAGAAACCTCCTTCATAAGAATCTCAGCTCCTTATTCTCCCTAGGATTCAGCTAAATGCAGCTTGTGAGTTTGTGGTGATCTCACTCTCTACAGTTTGGATCTACAGTCAAAGTCAGCCAAGATCAAAAGCAAATGTGAGCACTGGCCCTGGCCCATCTAGAACCATGCTCCCACCTCTGACTCATTTTGACAATGAAGAGACAGAGCCTGGTGGGTGAACAACATGCCCTCACGCTGTCAGCACTAACTAAGGTCATGGTACGTGGGTAGACAGCAACACCTCTGCCCTTTCCTCTAAAAGCCCAGGCTCTGGAAAACTGGGATCCAATATCCAGCCCTTGTGCCGTACCTGTCTTCAGTCTCCCTTTTCTTGACTTGTCCTCCTCACTTGGCTCTGTCTTCATTTGCAAGGTCTTTTCCTGAGAGAGAACAAGAAGCTGGCACTGTCTGGTCCACAGCGACCTCCACCCCCGCCACCACTCCTTTCAGTAGCACACCATGCCTGTGATCTATGCATCTGTGCTCGTGTATAGAGCCTAGCTGATCTGGGCATCTATGCTCATGTACGGAGCCTAGCTTTGCAGAAGCAGAAAGAAGTACATTTTTTGCTCTTCAGTCCCCCTGACCACCTACCTAATATTGCTACTCTACCCTAGGGTAGGTCACCAGCTCTCCAGATGACTCACTCACTGGGAAATTTCTGCATCCAGGGTCACAGCCTCAGCTACCCAAGCTGCACCCTGGTGCTTGGGAATGTTGTGGCTGCTGTTTGCAGATGCCTTAGAGGGCATTCCACTGGATGTGGGCCCACCCTACCTGAAAATCTAAGAAGCTCCCCTGCTTGTGTGTCACAAAATACAATGACCAGACCCTTTAGACTCTCTGCTGTCTAAGAATTGGTCCACATGCACAGTCTTCTTGACTCTCCAGTGACTGGTCCATGACATCTCTAGGCACACAGAGGAGCCACCTGCCAATGACCCAGATGATTTGGGGGAGCCCTAAAAAAGCTGTAGGCTTCCAGGATCAGTCACCTCCTGGCCAACTGTTAGTGTAAAGGACCCCATGGTGTGGGAGATGAATGGCAGGCTGCCTTCTCTCTGGCCCCATGGGCCAGCTCCATAGCTTCTTCCCCACTCAGAAATGCCATCACTTACCAGAGTAATGATGAATGGCTGTGTCCCAAGAGAAGCAATGTGTCTTCTGTCATTAGGTCTGGCAGAGACCTGTTGCCTCTGGGTAGAGCCCCAAACCAAGCCCCATCTGTCTGGTGGTACCAAGTGGCTACAGATATGGCTGCTGCCCTTGCCAGACCCTGGCATGAAGAGGTGGCACTGCCAGGCTTACTGGCCAGTTACTCAAGCTCTAATTGAAATGTGTCCTTCGAGGGTCACAGCAGAGACGGGGGGGGGGGGGCTGTGGCACATCTGTTGTGCCTGGATGTGAAGCTGGTTCAAAGAAAGAGGCCTGGAGGAACCTGCTACATTAGTCATCTGGTTTATGGTTGTTTAACCAGAGCCCAGCACAGCAGGCGCCAGAGCAGCTTGCCCTTTGGGTCAGGAAGAACGAATGATCTCCTCCCTAGAACATTTATTTCCCTCAGACCTCACATGTCCCAGGAGAAATGGTATCCACAGAGTGGTATCTGGACCTTCTTACCTGCTCAGGCATTTGCACAGCTGCAGAAATCAGCGCATGAAATCACTGCCTCTGTATATCACATACGTGCGTTCCCACATGTTCTCTCATGAGCTCTCTGTCTGTCTGTCTGTCTGTCTCTGAGTGTATATGAGCACACACACGTCTTGGAGTTACTATTGCTATAATGCAACACCATAAACAAAGCAACTCAGGGAGGAATGGGTTAGCTTGGCTTACACTTCCACATCACTGTACATTGTCAAAGCCTGTCAGGGCAGGATAACGGAGCTGGAATCTGGAGTTGTAGCTGATGAAGAGCCCACAGAAGAGTGCTGCTTACTGGCTTGCTCCTCATGGCTTGCTCAGCCTGCTTTCCAATTTAGAACTTAGGATCAAAATGTGCTGGGCTCCCCCCCATCAATTACTAATTTAAAAAATAGCCTGCAACTGTATCTTATGGAAGCATTTTCTCAATTGAGGCTCTCTCTCCTTTCAGGTAACTCTAGCTTGTATGGAGCTGACATAATGCTAGCCAGGACAGCATGTCATGTGGTGGCCAGGGGTTGACATCACTGTCTCCTTTCATCATTTTCCAAGACAGGGCTTCCTTCTGGTCCTGGAGCTTGATGATTTGTCTAGGCTGCCTAGCCAGCCCACATTAGGAATCCTTATATCTCTACCTCCCCAGCACTGAGATTATGGGCAGATTCTGTTGTGCCTGGTTTCATTCTGTGTGTGGGAGATCAAACTCAAGTTCTAGTGTTTGTGTGACAAGTACTTAGCTCACTCCTTAGCTCCCCTCAAATGCTTCTTTAATGGGGCTTGTAAAATCCTCAGAGATTGTATACTCCAGATGTGAAGGAAAATCTTCTTCCTAGATACAAGTCATAATCACTACAAGAGTAATTTGCTACAGTGTCCTGAGAATGAATACATAAGGAGTAAAAAGAGATCAGTGTTCAAATCCCAGTTTCTCTTATGATCATAAACACCTGACCTAAGTTTTTAAAGCCCTGCTTTCCCTGTCTGTAAGTCAGGCTAATAGCAGCATGTGCTACATCTGCCACAGCACCCACAGTATCCTCACAGTCCTCTTTCAGGAACCCTTTAGTGCTGTCCCAGCACCCAACTGTCTGTCACTCAGAACCTGCACCTGTGCTTCACCAGAGCCAGCCTTGGCACAAGCAGTGCCCAGCCAGGAGTACACCAACCAGACGCTCTACACGAGAAGACTAGCTAGGGAGTCTGTACGTCCAGCTCGGCCTCTGTTCTCTAGGGCTACTCTCAGGAGCTTGGTGTGTCCTGCATCCTTATTGTCCCCTCTCCTCGTGTATGAGGCTCTTCAAGGAATTTCTTAATAATTGCTTGCCAGGGGAGTGTTCTTCCCAGCCCACTCAACACCATCAGGGTAATGAAAGGTACCTGCAATGACCATGCCGCTGTTTTAGTTAATAAGCACTTGCAATCCCTGAATCAACAGGTACCCAGGTGGCATACGCTTTGGTGAATCTCCAAAAAAGCCATAGTTTTTATATTTTCATGTTAATACTTTCCTTGATGGAGGAGAAAGAGATAAAAAAACATTTTCCCCCAGGCATGGAGTTGAGGATCAGCCAATTACTCCATCAGTTGCCAGGCCCCATGCAAGACTGGGAATGGAAGCAGAGGCAGAAGTCGTCGGGTCAACTTCAATGATTAATCTTGATTACTAGCTTAGCAGGTTCTAGAATCATCTAGCAGACACACTCGAGGGCATATCTGTGAGGTTGTCTCCCGAGACATTTAACTGAGGCAGGAAGACCCAGCACAAGTTTGAACAGGCCCATCTCACAGGTTGGGAACACAGACTAAGTACAAAAGAGAAGTCCTGAGCACCAACATGCACCTCCTCTCTCTGCTTCTGCCCTTTCCCCACCCCGTCATAATGGACGTAAGCCTCAAACAATGAACCAGAATGAACTTTTCCTTCTCTACATCTCCCTAGTTAGGTATTTTGCCCACAAGAAAAACGTAACAAATGAATCAGCCCCAGAGGGCAGTCGGTGTTAGCACTGACAGTGTCTGGAAAATGACGGCACTTCTGGTGGTTAAAATGCAGTGAGCCTGCACAGCCTGAACAACCTTGCCACTTCCAAACAGGTTTGTATTTCACCAGTGATGAAATGTGACTCACCCTCTCCCACAAAGCCCCAAGGAACTAAGTGACAAGAGAAAGGAGCCACATTACTTCACACAGAGGTGGTGGCAGCCTCTAATTACTGATGCACCACTGAGCAAGGTTTGCCAACAGCTAAATGAACACGTGCACTCACAAAATGAGGGCACGTGGGCAACCAATTGCCTTGTACATTCACCTGTAACACGACACAATTCAGAAAGGCAGCCGGCAGCCTCTCTCTGGAAGGCAAAGGGGAATGGCTTCTTTTTTCTTTTTCTTTTTTTTTTTAAGTCCACATTTAAATGCCATATTGTTTCCCATCCAATTATCTCGGTATTCTGCAAACAGAGAAGGAGATGGAATGCTGAATGCTCATTTTCAGGCCGTCTATCATCTGCTTAATTAATAGCAAGCAAACTCTTCTATTTGCATTTCAGGTGTGCAGAACAAAAAAAAAAAAAGAAAAAGAAAAATTTGCCTTATTTATAAGGAGTATGACTTCCTCCCAAGGAAACAAAACAATTTCCGCTGGCATTTGCTTCCAAAGCCTTGAGAGTTTCAAGTCCTTTCTGCCTCTGCTCAAGCAGTGTCCCACTGGGCTGTTACACTGGAGGCTGGAGGGCCATCTACGTTCAGAGCCGTACCTTGGTCCCTTTCCAGTGAAGCACTACCATACCATTCGGGAATGTGTGTACTTGTGTGCACACAGCGTGATGGGCAGAGGTCAATCCTGGGAGTCATCTACTTCTTTACTATGCAAAAGAGGCCAGTCGCTGGCTCACCAAGGAGACTAGGTTGGCTGTCCAGTGAGCCAAGACCTGCTCATCCCTGTCCCCTATCCTAAACTCTGATATTACAAGCCTGTTCCATCAAATCTCGGGGACTTCAGGATCAAATCCACATCTTCATGCTTGTAAGCAAGTACTGAGGTATCTTCTCACTTGTACCTGGAACTCCAGGGTTAACTCTCAGGGATTTTCACACATGTGCTAGAGTGACGTACTGTTTAAATGGTCAAGGCTCTGTGTGTGAATCTGATATAGAGTTACAAAGGTGAGAAGACAGAGAAAGAACAGTGGCAGAGGGCTAGAAAAAGTTCGTTCAGTAGTAACTGCAGCAGAAACATGAGGGCACAGGGTCAGGGTCCCCAGACCCATGCAAAAATGCCAGCGAAGGCAGCTCTCTGTCCTGTAAGCCCAACAGCGGGTGACTCACGGTAGGAAGATACATGAAGCTCACTGGCCAACCAGCTTAATCAATAAGCTTTAAGTTCAGTGAAAGGCCCTGTCTTAAACCATTGAGGGACTCTGGAGATGGTAAAGGAGGGGTCTTTCCACCTCCTATATAGAACTTGAGCCTCCACATTAATGGTTACCCATGTGACTGTACACACACGCATTCACAATAACAAGGATACACACCACACATGTCCTTTCCGCAGTGCCCAACGATGATTAAAATGCTTGTATCCATAAAAAAAATAGGCACTAAGAAAGACTCTAGAGAAAGATTCCTCTGGATGCAAATATTATGTAAAGATTTCATATTTAACTATCATTGTTTTATTAAAAAGTGCCTGTTAGAGGCCATAAGCTCTACATTTTGCTCCCGCAGTATCTCTGAGGATGCTGGGTGGCCCCTGATGTCACTTGCTTGCAATTACATTTTTTATGCATTGAGTGACTCGAATGAGATCCTCAGTGAGGCACCTTCTAGCGTGAACAGGCCAAGACCTTGGGCTTCTTTGGGGAGTTATGCTTTAATCCCTCAAGCTTGAAAATTGGTATCTTATTTTTAATATTAATAAAGTATAATTATAATAATCTAAAAGTTAGTGGTGTGGATAATCCAATGAAGGAACTCATCCAAAACTTATTTTATCTAGTGTATGAATATGGGAACCAACTTCTCTATGGTACATTTTTGCTTTTTAATTGTGCTTTATTTGAGTCTATATTAAAGTTTGTTTACTTTATCTAAACACACAGTCACACAGGGATATGAATAAATTTTGTCTGCCATGAGAGACAAGGACTTGTAAATCTAGACATTTTCCAGGGAAGGCCTAAGGAGATAACAAAGACCATATCGAAGATAGAAGCATCAAGTTTGCATTTATCTCTGAGGCACTAAATGCCCAGCCACTCAAAAAGTTTCCTAATGGCCAAGGTAAAGATGCACTCCTGCACCCTTCCAAACCTCTAAAGGTATTGTGCTCACAGCAGAGCTGGAACTGGGCTACAGGCATCTCAGCCCCCTCAGATCTGAAAATCTAGAGAATAGGGGACCAAAGAGGAGAAAGCATAGCCTGTACATAACTCATATCGAAGGACAGGTAACCATAGACTAGCAAGGCAAGGATGAGGAATGGGGGAAGAGGCAGCTTCAGATAGGATGGCGAGGTAGAGGTCATAGCCTGTGATGAACAGGATGAGACAATCCGCTGAGGTTTCCCTGATGCCAGACTCACAACAAAGGCAGACACACAGGAATGAATGCACAGGATCTGCCTGTAGGAGGCACCTAGAATAGTCCAACTCACAAGATACAAAGCAGATCAGTGGTTGCCAAGAGGCTGCAAGAAAGAGAGAAAAGGGAGATTGTTGTTATAGAAGATGAAGACCTTTAGGATTGGCTGGTAGAGATGGTAGTGTAACAGCATAAATTGGCTTCCTCAGAGACTGACACAGCCATACGCGATAAAGATAGCCCATTTCATGTGCTTATATTACCACAATTTTTAAAGGTAGGCAAGATTGGGTATTTTAACTTTTTCTGTGTATTCGTATGTGCTGTGCATACGTAAGTATATGCATGTTTACATGTGTGTGGCGACACCTGTGCACACGTTTGTGTATGTGCCTATGAAGACCAAAGATTTATGTAAGGGTCCTTCACAATCACTATCTACTCATTATCTTGAGGTCTCTCACTTGAACTCAGAGCTTGCTCATTCAGCTAGTCCAGCCAGCTTGCTGCAGAGACCCTGGCCTCTTCCTCTAAAGCACTGACTGGATTTACAGGTGGGCTGCCACACACAGCCAGCATTTATATGAACGCTGGTGATGCGAACTCAGACCTTTATGCTTGTGTGCTGTACACGCCTCCCTTCTGAGCCATGTTCCCATCCCTGAGGGTTGGGTCTCTGAATCTACCTGAGAATTCCTGAGTCACTTAGCAAATCTACCTGCAGTTAAAAAAACAGTTCCTCTTCTAAGTCTTAAAGCTGGACTAGCTGTCCTTACTCTACAGAAGACAGTTGTTGGAAGAGGTGGATTTTATTGCAAGGTTCCTGGACACCAGTGTGCCTCCATCCAAATCATAGGAAAAACTGCCTCGGAGGAATTCCTGGATTAGCCCTGTGTTTCCTGAAGAAATTGCATCCCCTCAGCCCCAGCTGCTCTCTGATAGGTTCCTTTTTCCCTTCCTTCCACATGCCTCCCTACTTACTCAGCCCTCTTCCCAGCTGTGCCAGAACCATATTGACCACTGAGACTAGACCAGTAGACTATTTTAACTTTCTTTCTCTTGGCCCACCATATATAGGAATTATTACATAAATTCATTCATTCATTCACTCACATAATTACTAAATGAAGCATATTTTAGGTCTCAGAAACAATAAAAAAAATAAGTGGATTGGAGACCACTGATTTCCATAGTTGTATTCAGTGCTCTGAGTTAGATTTTCTATTAGTTTACATTTCCAATTTCATCCTCTACAATGCTTTGTTTCTGAGCCAAAGACAGTTTTCTATGAACCATGGATATACCATAGTTATCTATTTCTCCATTCATAGAGCTCATCATTTAGAAGGTTAAGGTCAGGGATGATTCTCTAATATCTCTTTTCCTGATGAAGGTGAGGATCAGTATAATGTTCCATGAAAAGACAAATGTCCCCCAGAGAGGCATTCCAAGCTTGAGGAGAATCTCAAGGAAGGCAGACAGGGAGGTAAGAGCTGGGGGAGAACATATAAGTTCTAGCAACTAGACACAGCTAGGGAACTTTGTCATAAGAAAAGCTGACTTGGTGTGCAGAGTTCACAGCATCCTCCCACTGGGAGAGAAAAAAAAAACCCATTCATTGAACACACCAACTTGGTTTCTCTTCACTGAACACCAAGCCAACTGCTGGATATGCCGCTGCCATCACAAAGAAATACAAACAATTCAGAACTCGATAGACATTTGAAATCAAACTTCTAGAGCACATCAGGCCCCAGACATCATTTCTCTATTGCTGCATAGAGCCAATCAGCTCAAGGGTGATCACAACAAGTCTCCAGCCTCTGCAGCCAGTATGGAGCAGGAGGAAGCCAGGACTTGGAGCTCTCTCTCAGCAAGGGTGGATACCTGGAGACACCAGCTTCTTTCCTTCCCTCTTCCATACCACATCCCATGCAAGGAAACTGCAGGGTCTTCTTGCTCCCAGTCTTTCCCCGAGAAACCCCTACCATTCCTTCCTAAACCACAGAATCATGGTCTATCAATCCCCAAAAGCCATTTACAAGTTTCCTTGAAAGAGAAAAGGGAGGAAGGGGATGGGGAGGAGTAAGAGAAGAAGGCTGGGTTTGCCTTTGCCCAAGGGGAGGAAAAAAAGGCAACCAACACCCTTCTATCTCTCCTAGTACCACTGATGTACGTCATTTATTTGGTGACAATGCTCCAAATGCTAATTGAATGCATTAAAGTCGTAATAACCCAACCCAGACAATTGTTTTGCTGTATTTTTCAACTTCCCGTGTGTTCTGCTACCTACCGCTGAATAAGAACAGGTAAAAAAATCTCCTCTGAGTAAAAACATAAAGGAAGGTGAGGGTGGAAGAGCTGGTACCTACCTGGGAGTTCACCAGGTTCCCATGAAGAAAAGGGCAACTGCCTGGTGCATGGCAGTTTGGTATCAATACAGTAATTTCTGGATAGCTGCCAATGGTAAGGTTAAAAAGCAATATTACAAGGCTTCTGTGATGACAGCCTACTGGGAGACATTTGTTGGAAATTGCTTTGCCTATCATTTAGTCAGCAAAAAAAGCTCACAGTACTAGTTACGAACAAACTCTGTCGAGTGTGCATCTATAAATGATTCAAATTGTAAGCACATAAAGCCCCCATACAGGTAGACATAATCACCATAAAAGCCTGGAGCCTCGGCCCTGTTCTTTCACATTGATAGGCCATATAAATTTTCCCTTTATGCTGCCAAATAAGTAGCATAATTATAAAGTATTTCTGAGTTTTAAATTCAACTTTTCTCGAAAATGAAATCAGAATGACTTTTTAAAGCACCAAGCAATAAACTTTTGGGTAGCTGCATTGTGAAAAACAAACTCTCCACAGAACAGGCTGACTACATTTTTTACCACAACCTTTCTTTCTGACTGCATGAAAGGGTAACTCAGGCACTGGCAGGGAAATTGCAAGATTTTAACTAGACCGTCTCTCTGAGACTCCAAACACTTGAAAACATTTCAACTGTGTTAAAGCACGTGAAGGGGAAAACCGTCAGGGCCAGGAATTTCCAACATCAGAGTGGGTATAAACTAAGCCACCACTACAGAACAGAGTCCTGGGGGAGCCTTTCTGAGGCACCACACCTTTTGTTTACTTAGGGAATAAATTACTCTCTCAGTGGCTTAGAGACCTTTTCTTACATTGACATAGGCGTCCTTTCTCTGAAAGACACTCTCAGCCCTTGACTCCAATTTCCAGAAGTATCTATCCTAATACACACTTAGTCATGTGTCCTTGATCCCACCAGAGCTCAATCCTCTGAGTCTGCAAGCTGGGGTCCACAGATGTGCACTGAGGTGCAGCCTATGGGAAGGAAGGGCTTGTGTAGGCCCCTGCTTGAGCCTGAATCTCAGGCCCAAGGACGTTGGGGCTGTATTAAGAATTTTTTTTCCTAGTTGGGAGAAAATACCCAACTAAAGCCACTTAAGGAAGGGCTTGTCTATTTCTGACTTACAGTTCAAGTCTATCATGAGGAGGGTGTGGCAGCAGGAACATAAGGAAATGGGTCGGGAATGTGAGTGATAAATACTATCATTCACTTCACTTTCTGCCTTTTATTCAGCCTGGGGCCCCAGAACACAGAAGGAGTTGTGTCAAGGTAGTTATATCCAAAGGTGTGTTTCCATGGAGATTATAAATTCCGTCAGGTTAATAATCAAGATTAAAACCCCAAGGGCATCTCATTAAGTCATTCTTAACCCCAGCAGAAGTCCTGGAACACCCGAGACCTGCTCTCAGGGTCATCCAAACCACATCATCAGCACTATCTGTAGCCTTACCAATGGCCCATGGCAAACACAGTGCTGACTTTGCCTGAAGCCTGAACCCACTGAAGGAGAACATAAAAAAGTCATCTTTTAACCCTTTACCCAACAGGAAAGCCTCTCTTTCAAGGTGAACCAGGTCTAGCTCATTTGTTCGAGCATCACTCTGGATGAAGAGTCTTAGAGACAGGGCTCAGAAAACACAGACCTCTGCACCAGTGTGAGGCTAGGCCTCCAGAGAGAGCTAGAGTCCAAATAGCCAATCTTGTCAGCATCATGTTGAAAGCCCAAGGAAACTGACGCTGTTCAAGAAGAGTGCTAGAAACACATTTCTACATGTATGCCATATGCATCCCACCCTGTGGTGGAGAGAAGAGAAGGCAGGAACAGTCCCTGCTGCCTCCCTCAGCTATGACCTTTCTGTCACCCTTGAGATCCTCTCCTCTGTCATCAGCTCCCAGGCTGACAGAAATCCATTCATTAGCCAAGCTGGTAAAGCCCCTCGATGAATCTCAGAAGTTATAAAAGTGGCTGGAAGATGGAGGATAAGGAGACCCGAGATTACAAAATAAAAACAGATTTCTTTCTATTATCGAAGCGTTTTAAAAGCAATTACGCTGCTGCAGTCATAACAGCCACTTGTACGAACAGCAGGCTGGGAAAGTACAAAAGACCCTGAACCTCTCCACTCACTCTGGGGCCTTTACAGTCTGCGGAGGAGAAAGCAAAAGACAGAACGTTTAAGACTTTAAGACTTGTGGTTTGTGTTTGTTGTTTGTTTGTCTTTGCATCGATTCTTAAAAATATCTATTAACATATTCTTTACCAATCAAAGGTACAGATGATGAAGCCAAGCCCATTTTGGGGAGATGAAGTGAAACCATTTCATACTGGAGGGCAAAAAAAGATTTCATCAGGTCCTAAGTTCATAGATATGTCACCCAACCCTCCCCATTGGTCACATCTGTTTTGTATTTTCTGAACTAGCCAGCCAAGAAGGACTTGTCTCCTAAGAGACACAAATCCTACTTTTATTGGGAAAAGTCTGTGCCAGTGACCTGAGAAGACAGTGACAGTCAGGGTGGTGTACATGGTCTCTAACCCATCCCCAACCTGGGGTGAGCATCTGCTTTTGGGCTATCAAACAGTTGACTCCCATTTCCTTGAGCCTTCCTCATTTCAAAAGGCAAATTGAGAGTCAACATTCTATAAAAAGAAGGTTCATTATAAAACCTTAAGTAAGGAAGTATTACATGGCCAGGGAGTTTCTAAAAATTTGCTGTCTTTCAACCTGAGACTGCAGAACACCTCAATAAAACCCAAAGGCACCCAACACACAGTTAAGCAACAATGCCATTCCCAACACCTCTCATCTTGCCAGGTCTAGTGCTAACTCCCCCTCACTGCAAATGAAGCCACAAAACCCGTGTGCTTTACAACATATCCTGAAGAACTAAAAAAGGCACTTTCAAAAATTAATTAAAATTTCTGGCATGGTTTTTGTCCATATGTAACAACCACACAATATTTAGCTTGATTAAGAGTCATGTTTCTGAAAATGTAATCTTTTGGCTGACCTGTGCTTAGCCTACATCTATGAACTGCAAGTCTTCAATAATTAGAATATAAACAATGCTCCTGACCTCAATGCAAAGAGTTTGTTATTTGGGTTTTTGATGAGTTAACCCATAACCTACTGATTGACCCTTTGAAGAGCTATCAGTAATTGCTTGCTACATGCCTGGCTCATTTTATTGTTTATCAAGGGCTTCCTCACTCCCTATACAGACTGACAACAACTTCCAAATTTTCTCTTTTGTTATGGCTACTGACCAAAAGTCTGTTCAAAAAACACAGGAAAGTGGGCATTCATATGTAATATGAAGTTTCTGGCCCAGACTTTTGGGCCTAGCCCTGAGGTTTAGACTCAATTGTAGCCCTGCTGCTGCTTAGCCCCAAATAATCATACAGAAGCTTACATTAATTTCATGCTGATTGGCCTATGGCTCAGTCAAGTAACTTGCTAACTCTGAACTCTTAAACTAACCTATGATTAGCCAAGTAGCTTAGTACCTTTTCTCAGAGCAGCATCCTGGTCTCCTTTCCTCTGTGTCTGTTGGTGTCTCTCTGACTCTTTCTCTTCCCAGAGTTTTCTTAGTCTGGTAGCCCCACCCCCATCCCACCCCCATACTTCCTGTCTGCCTTCTGGCCAATCAGTATTGTATTAAACTAGTAGGAGGGACAAATATTTACAATAATACCAGAACATAATCCCACAGCATTTATACAGTAAAGTAAGAATCTGTCCCTGGTTCCTTCTGCAAAGAACCAGGTGGTAAATATTTTTAGTTTGCCATCCACACAGTCTTTGGTGGAAAGCATCCATCTTTACTACTATTTTAAAAAAAAAAAAAAAAGTCAGGGTACAATGGCTAAATGAATGAGCATGGCTGTGTTTCAATAAAACTTTATTTAATAAGAGAACAGATCACCTCCAAGTCATAGTTTACCAATTTCTACACAGAATTCATGATTTGTTTTAATGTTTTTCTCTCCATGGCCAACCTTAGACAATCATCTCCTCTGTGTTCCTGGTGAACTCTCTCCACTTTAAATCGCACTCATTTACATCTAGTTTTTTTGTTTTAGATAGATTTTCTTAGCCAGACTAAGTCTCAAAACATAGACCAATTGCTAGTTTTGTGCCCTTTAAATTGATAGGCTACGCATGTCTTATTAACATTTTTGCAGAGGGCATACTAAGTAAGACATTCAGAACCTCATCTGACTCCTAGCAATTCGGGGTAGGTTCAAGTTTGCAAACGATCCTTAGCAAACTCTCAGGCCTCCTCAGCTAACCAATGCCACCTTGATTAAGTATATCTGGCGAGTAGGTAGGAACATAGGAGACATCACTGTAGAGGGATTATGTTGTTACATTGTAAATAATTGTCCCTTCTTCTGGTCTAATAAAAAATGCTGATTGGCCAAAGGCAGACAAGAAGTGTGGGTGGAGCTACCAGACTAAGAAAATTTTGTGAACAGGAAGAACAGAGCAGAGATGCCAAAGAGAAGCCAGAGAGACACCACAAAAACATCACGATGAGAAGCCAGCAGATGCAAAGGACAACTATGCTGCTCTGAGAAAAGGTATCAAGAATCATGGGTTAGTTTAAGAGCAAGAGCAAGCAAGTTATGTGCCTGGGCCCCAGGTCAATCAGCATAAAATTAATACAAGTGTCTGTGTGTTTCTGTTGGACTGCTACAGGTTTATGGGTCAGAACCTTAGGACTAGACTAGAAAGTCTAGGTAGAAACTTATTACAACACACCATGGTTAAGAAGACAGTTAAAATTTAGTTAAGGAAAAGTATAAATGCAGAGGAGAATCCTGTAAACAGTTTACCACCATCTCAGAGAATATAGGATCACAAAGAGTGGCTCTTCAAGGGGGTATGCCAACATCCAACCATCAAGTGTGACAGACACAGCACAGAGAGTGTCCTATCCACTGTGATAAGACTGTTCTGCTTTGTAGTTACAACTCTTCTAGACTTTAGGACAACTACTTCAGTGGGAATGGAAAACAGTCTAGGGTCTGTCATCAAGAACCTACGACGCTGAAGAGCCACAAATACACAAAAGCAGCATCCTTTCACAGACTGCAACACTGGTATGTGCCTTCAAGAGGAACCAAGTATTTTAGATTTTGTAACGAAGACTTTTGCAGAATAGTCCTTTATGTTGCTATAAGCCACCTACACACATGGCCACTTATTCATTGCGTACCCATTTGGCAATTCATTTAAAATCTAGGACAATGGCTCAGTTGGTAAAGTTTTCTAGGATAAGGACCAGAGTTCAATCCCTAAAGTCCATCTTTAAAAAAAAACATAAAAGCAGAAGTGATGTCACACATTTATGATCCAGGCACTGGGGAGGCAGAGACAAGCAGATCCTTCAGACCAGCCAGCCTTGACATGTTGAGTTCCATGTCAGTGAGAAACTCTGTCACAGAAATAAAACAAACAGAGCTTAAATAACACAAGAGGGTGGCTTCTTGCCTCTACATACAAGCCCATCAGTTCAAATCCATCTAAGCATCTCTTAATTATCTACTGTGTCCCAGACCTTTGAGATTAAATGTTAAGCAAGACGAGTCCAATCCCAAAGAAGATTCTAGTGTAAGGGGTAACAGAGGAGCCACAGTCTGCTAACCCTAAGATTTTTTTCCCCTGATCTGGATTGGAGGTCTCTTCTTGCCTCATGATTTGCTTATTCTACTTAGCAAAATGAACTTTGAATGACCTTTGGATTCTTTTCAAAACCCTCATATAACCAAGATGTGCAGTAGGAGAGCAGAGTAGAATACTTGTGCTAAGACATTAAAGAGTAATTAAAAACAAACAAACAAAAAACAAAACAAAACAAAAAACCTGCCACAGAGCAGCAGGAAAATCTGAACTTGGGGGCGGCCAGACTTCAGTGATGGTGATAGCTCTGTTGAAAGTATGACAGTGGGGACATAACTAAATCTACTTGGTGTCTGTCTCAGTCACAGGGTCCATCAGTTTGATGGGTTCTCACTGAGCAGTCACTATGTGGTTAGCCTTCTGGGTGGTGATCTGTGGGCACTGGTAACATGTTAGCCCCTGTATCAATGTAGGGAATATTTTAGTTCAAGAGACAGGCAGGAGAAAAGAAAAGAACTTTCAGACAGCATAGGGTGCTGTGATCTCTACCTATAGTTGTTCCTGTTTAAGGTCTAGGAAGAATCTTGGCAACACTCTGCTTTTGGTGGGAGGCAACACCAATTCCTGCCTCTGCCTTCAGCCTTCTCTCTGCCTCTACCAGTCCTACTTAGAGCCATCTTTATTCTAAGTTTAGCTGCCCTTCAACATCTGCATGCTGAAACTCAAATCCTAACATGATACTATTAGAAGATGGAAGTGTTTGGGAGGTGAGTAAGCCTTAGGGCAGACTCCCATAGATGGGATTAGTATCCCCCTCATAGGAACCCCAGCAAGCCTCTTCCACCATAAGCAAACTTAGTTCAAACACACCATCAGCCGAAGACTGAGCCTCATCAGACACCAACTCAACCAGCACTTTGCTTTGATCATCAACTTTCCAGCTTCCAGAATTGTCTGAAATTACTTTTTAGAGGCCCAATTTGTAATATTTTTAGATATTAGCCCAATTATATCAAGTCAACCCTATTTCCAAATATTCTGGGCTTTAAAGTGAACAAATATTGGGTATTGGGAGGAGACTTGTTCAACTGATAGCAAAGTTTAAATGAGGAAATAGATCGTTTTTAAACTAGAATGTCCAGGGAAGGAATCTATGAAGAGCTCCCTGTCTATATAAACTTCACAAGGGCCTTCTAGAGCCCTGAGTAAATATCACAACAGTTCTAAGCAGCCTAAGGAAGTCACTGAGCAAGGTAAAAGGTAGAGACTCTACAGGAAAGAGGGTAATGTAAGAGCAGCAGGTGGCTGGAGCTAGATGCTGGAGCTGGTGTGAGAACTGAGCACCCCAGGGAGCCGCTTGCATTAGCTCCTCCCCACAAGGGCCAGGCAGTTGCACTTGAAATCCATCCACCAACAAGAGTGGGTGGTCCAAGCCCAGGAAGCTCAAAGCCACAGAGGGCCTCTGGTCCCAGAGAACATTAATTTACAGACCTCCCCCCACACAGGTGGTTTCCTGACACAGGATATTGACTCAGCTCCTGGAGGTCCCTAACCTCTAGCTGGCCTGAAAGGTTTCTTCGGGTTTGGATAAGCCTCAGATAAGCTGAACTTTTGCAAGCTTATGAGAGCTGCACCTGCAATCCCTCTGAGATTCGTTCATCACAAACCTTAATCCATCTCAAATAAAACCCGTGCGTACAGATGTGGCTTCCCACCCGAGTGTGGCTGTTTAACAGGGAAGGAGAGCAGCTTTGTCTGTTCTGCAGTAGCCTCCCCCGTGCACACGGTGCCCATGGATTTAATTTCCGAGATTTACATTTTAATTCTTTAAGAGATCCAGGAGGTAAGTGGGAGGAGAGGCCTGTGGTTGAGACAACTACCTTTGCAAGCAAACCCAACTGCCTGTCTTCTGCTCTGTCTCGGTTGGCAGTCCTTTCTCCCCTTTGCCATTTTTAAAAATCACACTTGTTCCCCTCCCATCCTCAGGATACAGCTTCCATCTTCCTTCCTACCCAATCCTTGAGGTATCTGCTCTTACTCATTACCATGAGCTTATTTTGTCATCTCCAGTGGTTGAACAGCATCCACCAAAATCCCCACCTCCAACCCCAGCCTACATACAGCCTTATTGAGATTCAGCCTCTGTCGATGAAGTTAAGATGCAGGGTACTCACATTCAAAGTGACTAGTGTCCTCTGAACAGAGATGAGTGTGTGTGGCCACAAGCCAAGAGTGGCTGAACTAGGAAGCAGCAAAGACACTTCAGTGACATCATGCTCCTGATACCATTGGGGAGAATCTGGACTTCAAGTCTCCAGAACAGGAAGGAAATTATTTTGTGTTATCTTAAGCCATCTAACTTGCAAGCCTCTACAGCAGTGCCCTAAAGTGCCTGCTCTGCAGCCATCGCTCACACAGTTTTGGTCTCTGCCTTCTCTCACCTGAGGCTCTGTAGCTGGGATCCAGACCCTAACAGTCCCCCAGGAGTGACCTCTCCTTCTATGACTACACAGGCCACATGCTCTCTATTTACATAAAGAACCTCAGCTAGAGTCTGTCTTTTTTTTCCCTCAATAGTTTATTGTAAAGTTTTCAAATATGGAACAAAGTTGATGAATCTCACAGTGTGTGCTCATATACCTACCACTTCTGCCCCAGTATAATTAACAGGGTGAATACGTGCTTTATCGTGTATTTCTCCATCTGTGTACTTCCCCTCCATCCAGTGGTAAATACTGCCCATGGAGTTCTTGGATTTGTTCCAAGACAATTTGCACACATCAGTACACTTGCCCCTCAGTGAACTCACTGAACACATGCACAGTCAGTGCCTTACTCACCAGGGCTCATATCTGCTTTTTCTTTTTTCCTTTTAAGGTGAAATTTACAAAAGGTGAAATACACAAGTCTTAAGAGAACCTTTTCTGAGTTTGAGCAGATGCATAGAACTGTGTAATCAAAACCTATCAGGACAGAGAACATCACCACCAGCGCAGAGGGCACTTCTTACATCTTCCAAGTGTGTCTCAACTGTCTGCAGAATCAACCAAGGTGGTCTGAGATTAGTTTTTGGAACCAACCAGTGCCATCTTCTGGAAAGAGAGTCTTTCATGAGGTATTATGTCTTTTAATTTATCTGTCTCTGTCTGTCTGTCTGTCAACCTCTGTCTCCTTGTGTGTGTGTGTGTGTGTGTGTGTGAGATGCAGGCATTAGGAGTTCAGACCAGTTGCCTGGGTTTAAACTCAGACTCAGTCTGTCTGTTGTTTGCAAAATGAAACTTAAAACATCCTGAGTCTATGCCAACATCTGAAAAATGAGGATAGGATGAGAGATTGCTAAGTAGGTGACCCTTAAGCTGACTTGTGTGACTCTAACAGAATGTCATGAGCTATACACATTTACTAAACAGCAAGTACTAGTCTCTCATTTCTGAAATGTGGAAGTCTGAGACTTAAGGGCCAGGTCTCAATGACAGCCTCCTTCCCCATTTGCAGGTGACTGTTTTCTTGCTCCGTCTTCCCATGACAACAGGCTAAAAGTGGATGCTCCTCTGCCTCTTCCAATCCCTTTGCTGAGGCTTCAACCTTTATGACTAACTGGCCTTCCAAAGGCCCCACTCCCAATACTTCAGACTAGAAGAACAACAGGAATTTGGAAGAAGCACAAACACTTAATCCATAGTTGGTTTACTGCAAACAGTAACCAAGTCAATAGATGTTAAGAACACTGGCTGACAAAAGCCAAGTAAATAAGAAATAAAACAGGAATTGTCATTTTTTACCTACCTGATATCTACATAACACATCGATGTACACAGAGACACCTTTCTCTGTTTAAAAAGTTACAGTTGTTAGGGCTGGGACTTCAGAAAAACTACTCAAAATTCTGCTGTCTAGATTTTAAAAGAACCAAGGAAATCATTACTTGGGTTGTTGAAAATATCCAACTTGGTTTTAATGGTTTGGAAGGATGCTCTCTATACTGGTCAGAAACGCTAAGGAGCTGATTGGTAACTGCTGAGCAACAAAGTATGTAATAAAACAAGTAATAAAAAAGTAGAAAAATTCAATAACCAATACTATTCATTTAACAGACAAATTTTTTTTTTTTCAATCACACTGGGATTATTCAGGGACACAGGAAAACAAAGAGGCTTTTCAAGAGTAAACAAACTGTGAACATTCCTTGACTGTCCTCATCTGATCCCAGAATCAGTCAGGTTCGTTACCCTAGCAACATGCTATAAACAAATTCCATGTATGGCTTTGTCTCCTCTACTCTTGATTCCCTGCTCCCTGCCCTCCTCCCCACCTGTGCTGGGTCTGCTCTTACTCCCCCCACCCAGCCCTTCTCTGCCCTTTGAAGCCGTATCTCAGGTCTTCACACTTGTACAGCAAGCACTTTATCCACTGAGCCATCTATTCAGCCCTAACAACACATTTTTATCAACTTGAAAATGCTTCTCAAAAGATAACCTCACCTGCAACAAAACATGTATGTGCTGGCTAGTTTTGTGTCAATGACACAAGCTAGTTATTTGGGAAAAAGAGAATCAGCTGAGAAAATGCCTGTGGGCAAGTCTGAGAGGCATTTTCTTAATTTTTTTATTGACATGGGCGGGCCTACCTCACTGTGGGTGATGCCAGCACTGGGTAGGTATATGCTAGAATAAAGTAGGTTGACGAAGGTATGAGGAGCAAGCCAGTAAGCAGCACCCCTCCTGCCTCTGGGTTCCTCTCCTGAGTTCCTTCTGCCCTCCTTGGAGGAGGGAACGACAAGCTGTAAGCTGAAATATACCCCTCCCTTCCCAAGTTATCTTCTGTCATGGCCATCATCACAGCAACAGAAACCCTAACTTAGCCTGTGTGCTGCAGCAACTATAATGGCCTGGGATGCCCTGTAACCTCGCACAAGCCACACACTAGGATGATGATATGAGCAGTCAGCCCTCAGTCCTGGACTGCGAAGTTGGAGAGTGGCAGGTACACTGAGGATGTCACAAGAAATTACAACGCAGATAACACCTGTCCATCAGATGGATCTCTAAGTCTGAACACCTCTTCCGCCTAGAGCAGGCTGTCCACTAACATGGACAAGTGGGAAGGGAAATCAGAGAGATGGAAGTGGGAGAAATTGGTGGTGGGAGAGACCAAACAGGTAACTATTAGGCTGGTGCAAAATAACTGTGCTTTTTGCATTATTGAATTTTTTTGCTTAATACTGGAATATATTCTTAATAAATGATGTTTTATATACATATAAAATTTTAATGCATATTTCTTGTTTTATATTCTTTGATAATTCCTATTACCCACTGTTTATTTTGAATTTATTTTTTACTATGGAAAGGTTGTTAGGGAGAAAGTGAATTGAATGATTTTCTTATCCAAGTTAAAGATGAGTCCTAAAGCAAGAGACAGCTGTCCAACAAGACTTTGCTCAGGAACTGCCAATAGATATAGAGTACAGTGGTGGTTCGGAAGTTCTGCAAAAGACAGGAGAACCTGGGCGCTGGCAAGTGAAACACAGTGGAAGGCCTCGGCATCACCAATGACCAACTGAGAGCAGTCGCTGAAGCTGATTCATGAGAAGTTGCCAAGAATTCCACATGGTTCATCCAGTGGTCATTCAGTACTTGACCATCATTGAAAAGATGATTCAATATGTGGATGCTCTCATGAGCTGATCAAAAGCCAAAAGCTTAAACAAATGAACAAACAAAAAGAAAAAAAAAAAGGTAGAGAATGGGTCACTTTGACTGCTGTCCTCTCCTGTTCTATGTGACAATAAAACCACGACTTGTTTGGATTGTGGCATACACCTCTATGACAAATAGGGATGACCAGCTCATTGACCAGACTTACCATAAAATGGTCATGGTCACTGTTAGGTGGTCTGCTGCCAGGCTGAGTCCAGGAGGAAAACATTACATCTGAGAAGTATGCTCAGCAAATCAATGGAATGTGCCAGAAATGGAGACTCCTATGCAGGCACTGGCCAGCAGAAAGGGCCCAACTCCTTTCCATGATGAGGCCTAACTGCACTTTACACAACCAATGCTCAGAAGTTGGAGGTGTTGGGCTGCACAGTTCTGTGTCACCCACAGTGTCTACCTTCTTCTTTTCCAACCCACTTTGAGCATCCTGACAACTTGTTACAAGGCAAACACTTGAATAACCAATCAGAAGAATGCAGAATTCTTCAAATCCCAGAGCCTGGAATTTTATTTTACAGGATAAAGAAACTCATTTCCCTTTGGCATTTTTGAGTTTGAGATCATCCTGGTCTACACAGTGAGTTCTAGGCTGACCAAGGCCACAGTGAGACCCTGTATCAAAAAAGGAAAGATTTAAAATTCACATTACAAAACTGTGATTCCTTTAGCATAAATCTTATTATGTAACAACTCCCCTGCCCAACACAATGCTCATAATCTACCCTGAGAACAAGCTTAGAGACATACGGGTGGCTCTGTATGTGTCCACAAAGAGGATAAATTCATCCAAGGTAGGTACAAAGATGTGAGCCCTCCACACGGGGAGTGATGTACACAGACCAACAGCATTTCCCCGGCTCATCCAAGAGAAAATGGGGAAAGGACAATGCCCCACTCACATTCAGGTCTCTGTGCAAGCAGCTTCTGCACCAGCCAGGCAAACACACCGTTTGCTTCTGAGCTAGACTGTTGGTGGAGTCAGGAAGACAAGGTGGGTCAGGGTGGGAGCAGAAGGGAGACCCTGGAGCCTTCCCTTCCCTGACTGGACAGTCATGCTGGGCCTTGGAAGGGTTCAGAAATCTAGAACTCGTTTCCATCAGGAGTAAAGACTGTTCCTTCTATATGTATCTGGGCAACAGAGGGGAAAAAAAAACCATAGCCAAACTACTGGGTTCAAGTTCTGGCCAGAGGAACATGCAGAAGAGCAAGGATGGGGGTGGAGCCAGCATAATCTCTACGGTGATGAACTGAGCTAGAAACCACAGTACGATGTGCTTAATTTAACACGCCAGGTTAACACAGAGATATTTGCAGATATGCATATTTTCAGATGTCAGGATTCATTATTGTATATATTTGAGCTGGGAGAGGCCAAACAAAATGCTACTTCAGTAGTAACAAGCAAAGCTGCACCCAGATTCTAGTTTCCAGCTTCATTTTCCCAACAAAGGAAACAGTTTTAAATGACCATGAGACTAAGCTAGGAAATAAGGCTGGAACATCTTCTGGTGTCACAGTATAGCATAGAAAAGAAAAAAAAAATCTTGGTTAATATGTCAAGTAGTTCCCACTGGCCCAAACTAGACCAAACTGAACAAGAAAATTAATAGTATAGTGATAACACAGAGTATAAAAATAAATATCCATGAGTTCATATTAATTGGTGGTATAAATTATTGCAAGTATTTTACAGCATTTAATACACTATAGTAAATATACATAAATTAATGAATGGAGTATTAAAACGGGGAGAATTGCAAGTGAAGGAACAGCCCATGCAGACACATGAGGTGAAGCAGAACTATACTCCTTGGAGTGGACGCTGTGTAGGATTCTTCCAGCATGAAGATAGAACAGTCCCTTCACAATGAGGAAGTGACAAGTGCTGTTTCAGTCAAGAGATTGAGATCTGTATCAACAGCCATAAACCACATGGTGATGGTGTATGTACCCTTGAAAAGATAGGATGGAAGGTCATGTTGTTTCTGTGATATTCCTTACAAATATTCACAGCTCCCGTGTGAACATAAAGAAACAGACTGGAGAGAAGGCTCACTGGTAAAGTCAGTTGCCACCAAGCCTGACAACCTGAGTTGATGGAAAGAACCAGTTCCCACAAATTGTCCTCTGACCGCCACATATGCGTGTATACACATCTGTCTGCACATCACACACATGTAAATAACCCATAAAATATAAGCACAAGCAAACAGCAGCCAATACAGCCTCTCTCAGCCTCAGGGCAGCAAGGCAGAAGGTTGCTTGGACCCAGGAGATTGAGAGTAGCCTGGGAGTGAGCCCTTTCCACAAGAGGAAAACATTTGCTAAATACCAAAAGAAGTAATCACATAATCCATTGAGGAATATTCCTCAAAACTATCAAGCCATTTATAAACAAGGAAAATCTGAGACTGACCACTCTGGACTGAATGTCTGATTCTTTAACAATCCTCAGGTTGACACGATCCCTAGTATAACAATATTGGTAGATGGGAAATCAAGGTTAGGGTTCCAGCATATTTGGAGTTTGATGAAGACAAGGACCTGTTCCTGCTTCTAGCTGTATTCTCACAGAAAAGAACAAAATGTGAGTCTCTCAAGCCTGTTTCCATAGGTGAACTATAATCTCAGACATGTGGGTGGAGCCTCATAACCCAGTCCCACTCCAACACCACCCGCTACTAACTCCAGGGGAACCCAAGCAAGGAGCGCATCAAAACACTTTGCAGTATCTTTGTATGTTCTTATAACTCAGATCATTCCATAAAATAAACCGTCAATAAAACAACAACAACAACAAACTCAGACCAGGTCTCCCTTTCACCCGTTATGTAACTGTTGCCAGGAAAATTCCACTCTGCAGTTTCTTCCTCTATGAGATCAGATTGTCAGCTGTAACTACTTCATAACACTTACAAGTGAATTCAACAAGAAAACTTGTGCAAAGTCCCAGATGAATTCTCAGAAAACAAAAATCAATGAAAAATAGCATTATTATTATTATTATTATTATTATTATTATTATTATCCCAAGGCTTCTTTTGAGGTAAGTTCTTATCACAATGTCCAAGCCAAGTTTGTCTTCAAACTCTGTGTTCCTTCTGCCTCAGACTCCTCAGTGCTGAGATTATAGGTGTGCGTCCTGACACCCAACTCTTCAATGAGAACTTGGAGAGAAATTGCTCTTTTTAGTACCAACTCTCTCAACAGACGAATCAAAATTTCCACATTTACTAACTTTGAAACATAGGGTATTGGGGAAAGAGACAACAGCCTCACCCACAAACCATGCCCTGCTACTAAAGTGGACATACAATCAAACTGAAAGACCTAGAACAAAGTCACCTAGCAGGGAACAGATAGTCCTGCATATTTCCACATTGAACACATCATAGAAAATGTGATTATTTAACTATGGTTATGGCTTCATACACACACACACACACACACACACACACACACACACACACGAGTGAATTGATATAAAATTAAATGTTAATGTTGTTCACTTTGTGCTGGGAAGATAGATGCATTTCCTACATGGCACAGAAAATTCTATTAATTCTGGACAGAATAAGGAAATGGTATGCGTACACAGTGAACATTAGCATCAACAGCAGTGTGGTCAGGGAACCAAACGTTTTCCAGTTAATACAGCCTCACCTTCCACTTACAAGTCAACAATCATGCATAACAACTTAGCACATTTGCCTAAAATGATAACAAGAGATTTAATTCATACACCCAAATCCCACACTCATAAAGAAAACAGTATTTTATAATGTAAGATATTATCAGAGGAATCATAATTCATGGCTAAAGGGTCAAAGCTTTCTTCATAATAGATGAGTTTTCTCAAGTGGCTGGGGAAAACCTAAGATACGGCCACAGGAGAGAAACTAGAACATCTGAAACATGCAGAAGAACTCAAGCTGAGCTTATTATAAACGACAGTGGCCTCCTGTCACCATGAGCCCACCCCAGCAATAAACAAGGTTGATTTAACTGCCAAAGACCAAACTATGATTTATTGTTCTCTTCAGATTAATAAAAGTATCACCATCCATTGTGAATCCCAGCACTCATCTGTGCTGGGAAAGAACTGATGTTTCCCACTGGCTGTACTACACTTCTGGAGCCACATTTGTGACCTTAATGCTTAGTGTCCAATGAGGCCCTGCAGGGAACAAAGCCTTATAGGGCTCAGTTTAGATATTAACTCAACTCCACAGATAGCTTCTCAAGACTGTTTGTTGGCAGGACAGGAGCAGTGTGGGCTCCCCAATCCTCAAATTATCAGATGAGAAAAACCAAGGTGACAGGGCTACATGACTGTCACAACGTGCAGAGAAAGTAACCCCACTGGGAGCAGATCCAAGTTCCCCAGAGTTATCAGACAGCTATAGGAAACCAAAGGCCTTCCTGGTACAAACAGGTTTTAGCTCATTTGTCTAAGATTTACATAGAAGCTTAAAAACTGAAGTTCTGCATGTATTCCTGGATCTCTGGCTTCTCTTGAAAAATCTTCTGTCCAGAAGGATCCAGATTTTTGCATAGTTTCTGTCTCATTTGCACAGATAAGGAATTGTGGTAAATGAGCATGAGAATACAGAGGCCCACAGCCCCATGGTTATAGCCTCTCTTCCCATACTGTCAGGGGCTAAAGGGACCCTAGAATTTATTACTATATCTCTGCCTCAAAATCAAAGTGTGTGTGTGTGGCAGGGCCAGGGCGGGGGGAGCACCCTTGCCTGGGTGCACATCTTTTAAAAATGTTTCTTTTAGTGATGTGTATGTGTGTAGTTATATGCATATGAGTGCAGGTACCCCAGGAAGCCAGGTCTCTTGGAGCTAGAGTTATAGACAGGTATAAGCTGCTGATGTGGGTGCTGGGAGTCAAGTTGGGTCTTATGCACTAGTAACTGTTCAGCCATCTCTCTAGACTCTATTTTTAATCTCCTATGTAATCATGACCTGGAATCTGCTGGTTGGTTCCAGACCCTTTGGAGAACTCCAAACTTGCAGGTACTTCAGGCTTTATATAAAATGAATAGTACTTACATAGAACATTTTCCCAATCACTTTAAATCATCTCTAGATGGCTCATAACACCTAAAACAATGCAAGCGTTTTGTAAACAGGCACTAAGATATACACTTCAAGGGGAAATGATGAGAAATATAAACTGGCACATGCTCAGTAGCTGCAATTATTCCTGACCACATTTTCCACCCGTGGATGTTTGAGGACAGATACATAAATAAGATGATATTTGGCTCTAGGTAACAGAGAAAAAGCATATATAGCTATCATGCCATACAAATAATACACATGCACATGTCCATGTTTATGCCTGTGTGTTGGAGAAAAGTCGTTTTGTAACCTGGACAGGACGCCAGTTCTGCAGCCCAGGAGAGTAGAGACTCATCCGAGGGCAAGAGCAGAGCCTAGGCCCACTGGGCATGTGGCCCTGCTCCACCGGTAACCTCCTCTGCATTGATTGGCTCAACAGCCAAAAGGACATGCTTACATCTAAGTAAGATGTGGCCACTCTTCTACTGAAAAGCCCCAGACCTCACTCTTTCCCCATTCTCCCTGCTCGTTTTATACAGTTCTCTACACTCACCAGCTGCAGCCACACCTGCTTCCTTTGGGTCTCAGGACACTGGGTTTTTCCTTTGCAAGCTCTTTACCTACAAACCTCTAGACCCCTCTAATCCATTGTCCTTATCCTTCCATGACCACAGCACATAAAGGGTCCCCACAGGCACCAGCATATCACCCTGGAACAGTCCCTTCACTTGACACACTCTGAATGGTTTTATTTCCTTGCTTCCTTGACTACCAATTACCCTGCATGCCCAACTGTGAAAACCATGAAAAACACGTGTTGCTGTCTTGTTCTCTCCAATCATCAAGGCCTAGAAAGTACCTGACACCTATTCACAGGATAAACATGACAAAGGAGACACTCCTTCCTTAAGAAGAGCCTAGATCCAGGCAGAAACTGGAGTGAGAGAACTTTGCCTCCCTGGTTTCAGGTCATGCAGAGACTTCAGTACGAAGAGAATTAACTCAATGGCTAAATCTGGATACTGTGCCCATGTATATTTACAAATACCCCACTGAGCAATAGTCTTCTGATTTTGAAGCTGCTTGCTGAGTTTCTGTTCGATTTTGGAATCAAGGTTGCATCTATGGATGAGTGAGTGTTCAAAAGGCGCTTCAGTGGCTTCAAATGAAGCATGCAGGCATGTGCGGGAGTGTGCTTATGAGTGCAGGTAGGTCTGTTAACCATCGTCAAATGAATGGTATGAAGAGCTCCAAAGTCTGAGAGTAGAGACGTGTGTCCATACATGGTGTCTCAGTATGTGCTTGAAGAGCCCTTGTGTGGTACTTGGGAACTTGTGACAACCACCATTGATTCAGGAGCTCTGTGAACAACAGGAAGTGTAGTCCTCTGGCCCTGGTTCTTTATTTGGAAAAGACTCAGCTGTGGGCTCACTGGTCCTTGACCATTTCAGATCCTGTGGCCTAAGCACCACAGCACATGGTGGCATTTCTAGATGAAAGCACCAAAAGAAGAAATAAAATGTCACTGGATCAAGAAAGAAACACATTCCCACAAACATGCACCTCACACACAGCCCTGAAAAGCTCAACAGTAGCTGCCGGGCTGTCACCTACTGTAACAAGATTGATCTGTAGTGAAATAAAAGATAATGCAATCCAGGGGAAATAACTTGTGTTTCCTTTGAGAATGTCTGATGTTGTCAACTGTATACCTGCTTCCCCTTTCTGCCTGCCAGGGTGCTCAGCAGCATAAACACACACATGCATGCTGCAGGCAGACAGGCCTCTCCTATTGTTGCTGAAGCAGATATGCAAAGCAACGTCTCTTCCACCCACCCAGCCCCATGTCCAAACCTAAGCCACAGGATATGTTCAGAAGGTGGTGGCTACCATGAAATGGGTTGTAGAAAATGACCCCAGTGGCATCCATTCCTTTGCAAACACTAGATTTCTGCTGTATCTTTCTGCCACAACTTATGTTATCCCCCAGTTTTCAGGCTGTGATGATCACGTTTCCAGAGTCTGTGTATAGGATGCAGAATGCTTTGGTTTGGTCTCCTGTGTCTGTCAGCATTATTTGGAGCATTATCTTCCTAGTTGGAGTGACAGAAAATAAAGGTACTGGGAGAGTGGTAGGCACCAGCTTTGTAAGCTCTCAGACATCATTTCTGAGGTGTCTCAGTACTAAACAGCCCTCTAAGAGCTGAGCCATGTAAATAATTAACAATAATCCCATTGTCCCAGTGATACTTTTATGTGTATGTTAAACATAAAAATGTTTTATGAATTGTAGTATCTCAAACAACAAATGCAATTCCAAAGTTCTAGCACACAGGGTCAAAAATTCATTAAACAAAATATAGATTAAAAATGTTTCATGAAAGTTGGAAAATATTAAAAATCAACAAATATTGAATCTTGTCTATACATTTGGAAGTGTACATTTTTGGAGAATTTTATATATTCATATAACGTTTTCATCAAATCTAACCCACACCTACCACTACAACCACTTTTCCTTCCCGATCTCTCTCCCACCTCCTCACTAAGTAAACCTATTGCTGCCTGTGCATACACTGGTATAGGACCATCTACTTGAGCAAGGGTCCAGAGAGTCAACACTGGTAAATCAGTAGAAAACAAGACAGGTATACATAGTTCTAACAAGACAATAACATCACAACAAAGCACAGGAATGACTGTGAAAAACACTTAAATATCCAGAGGAAGGAGTCATCCAAAGCAAAACATTTGCAGGACACTGCCATCGAGCAGATAAACTCAAAGGTGCCATGGCTGTATGTACAAGATCTGCACAAGATCAAGACAGCAAAAATCCCAGCAGGGGTGAGGAGGGCGCTCACAAGTCCCAGCCTCAGTTGAGAAGCTCTAGGCAACTGATGGCTTTGGAGAGGTACATCAGTTTTCTTCAGTGATGCAGACCCTAGTAATACCGTATTAGAGAACTGCCACCTCCATCACACGAGGCAATAGGCAACTATTGGCTATGGGCTTCTTCCTCTTTCAGATGCTATTAGGTCTCAATAGCCAGTGATTTGTAGATGATTATAACTTTTACTGTGTGTATCATTGCAACTGACAGGCAAATCTCATCAATCAAATACCATGACTGATGATAAAAGGACACAGACTTGACATCAGCAGACTGCCAGCCATTCTTTATATCAATTATAGCACTCAGGAAGGCACACTGCGGCACACAGAAAAGCAGACCTGATGTAAGGTTCTCCTCCTCCCCTTCACCAATAGCCTTGAAATACATGTTCCCAACTCAAGTGCTTTTTATTTCAAAGAGAGAAATACCATTTGGAGTTGGGCAGTGTTTACATTACAGCTTATATGCAGGGGGTGCTCTGTTCCCCAAGTATCTCACTGAACCCCCAATTTGTCAAGGAGGAGAACTCACTGCAGTAATGGGCTCTGACGGTGGCATTCTCATTACACCAACAGCCACTACACCTTCTCAATTTTTCTCATCTCTTAGTCTCTAGTCAAATGGAACTTATTGCTTACAGCTTGTTGGAATTATTTGAATTATTTATGAAAGCAGGTCTACAAATCCAGACTCTTAAAAGACAACACAACAGAAGCCTCATCGTTATCCACAACCTGTCTTCTATCAGAGAGCAGATAGTCTCTGTAACATGAGCTGCATGTTTGGGGTGAAATAACAGTTGTGTGGGTGAAAAAGTATCAAGCCTCTAAGAATATTTAGAGGCTATTTACGGAATGCCTGGGTATATTTTTAAAGCTTTACTGTAAACCCGCTTTGAGTTCCAGAAAGATGCAGCAGACATATTTCACAGCTTGCATACAAACAATGAACATTTGCCACTATTACCAAAAATTAAGCTGGAAGGCAATTCCCCCACCATGTGCATCTAGGAGGTTTTAGTCAGGTCAAAACCCTAGAGCACAACAGTTACATGAAAAACCAGCCAGAGACACCTGTGACGAAACACTTGGGTTTTCAGCTCACCAGACCTATAAAGCAGAGGGCAACACTCCCTGTTGCTGACTCTGTCAGTTGGAAAGGCACACACTGGCAAGTCAGTCTGCTCTTGCCACACCTCCATGACTACATGTTTGCTCAACAAAAAGCCCTCCCTCCACTGGAACTGGCTTAGGGACCACTAAAGCAGGAGCTGCCTCTAATCCAGGATTCTTGAAAGACAAAGCCCTCCAGAAATAACTGCTTCTCCTAAACCACATACCATTCCTGCATTCTTCCCCAGATATCTAGACGCCAGCCCCAGCCCCTAACATGGTTCAGAGGAGGACACAGAGCCCCAGAGAGGCTGATAGCACTTAAGGCCACCGTCCTTATAGGGTCCCTTAATTTCCAGAGACACATCCTCAGAGAAAGCAGAGTCCCACCACCCAAAGAACATAGCCAACAGAAGAGCAATGCGGGGGAAGGGGAGCAGTGGCACTTACCTTGCTGGAAAACATCTGAGCACATGTGGAAAAATGGAAGAGGGAAGGGGAGAGAGAGAGAGAGAAGAAAATATTAGTAACTGTGAAAAATAAAGTGTGACAATCAGCTCATACACATTGGCTTTGCTAAATACTCTCCATACAGCACCCCATTGTGCACTGAGCTCAGGCCATGGACGAAGAGCACCCATGGGTTTGCTGAACCTTAAACCTCAACACGGGTAGTATGATTGGGAAGAGTAAACATGGCATGACCTAGGATAGTGCTTGACATGTAATAAGTGGGGCAGTTGGTGGTTGTTGGCATCCATGGTGTCACCATTGTAATGGCATCGCAAAACAGGTACTCTGTAACCATTTTTATTTTATAGACAGAGAAACTAAGTCTTCAGAAGGCTAGGTTACTCATCCAAGGCCACAAGTCTGGTACAGAGGCAGCTCAGGATAGACCCAAGCCCACATAATCCCAAGGAACCCTTCAAGCTCTAGAAAGCTACATAACTGGGTGAAGACAACACTGTCTCACAGAAGCATAAACAGAAAGGGCCTGTGAATTTACAGTCATATTTAAATCATATAAACAAAACATGTATATATTCTCTACATTATAACTCATGACTAATAAGAATGCCATGTCTCCACAGTAAATCTTAGGCCAAAGTCTGTTAGGAAGATAAGTAAGAATTCATGATCTTGTGGTTTTCTTTCAACAAATATCTTGAGCATCTACTATGTGCCAAGTACATTGTTACTAGAAGCCACAGCAAAAAGAAAGAAAAAGAAAAACACACAACACACATTCACCAGTGTCATCCCAGTAGGACTTTAAATGGCAAGTGTATTTTGGCCTTTGAATCTAGTGTACTTGGACAGTAAAGCACCCTTTTCTAAGTGTAGTCTCTTTGCTCAGCAGTGCAGATGGGAAGCCATCACATTATAATACATGGTAGGGCATTTATTTTCATGGCTATATAGAATTCTTATGTGTAAGTATGATATTTATTTTTCAATCCTGATGTTGGTGAGTTTTCAACTTATTTTAATGTTTAGCAATAAGGAGTCAAGGTGGGTGTTTGCCTCCACATCTTTCAGTGACCATAGGTGCACGTGCAGATCACATCTTTAGTGACCATAGGTGCACATGCAGAGTACTTTTTCTTATCTTCTATGTACATGGGAGCTCAACCTCCCAATCATCAGTGATATTTCTCATCTGCTCATGCTTTTTCATTTGGCATTTTCAAGATACAAAGGAACCTGTGTCACAGTATCACCTAGACAGGAGCTAGCATCTGCTCTGTCTGAGGGCTTCAAAAAGAATCTTCTAGAAACCATCTGGCAACATATACAGAAGCATCCAATCTGCATCTCTTGAGCAAATAGTACTACTTATAAAACTTTAATCCAACAAAATACCTAAAGATAGAAAGAAATCTAGAGAGCAGTTCATCAAAGTGCTGTTGACAATGGGAAAACACGGGATGCTGCTGAGAGTCGATGTCCTTTATCTGTGCAGGGATTAAAAGGACTGAAGAGGATTTGGTGACATGTGTGAGGCCTCCTCACACAAGCCTGACAACCCAGGATGGAAGGAAAGAAATGACTTCTTAACTTTGACTATTGACTGCCACATAGATGCCAAGGCATACCCATATCCCCACACATGGACAGGTTGGTTTGTTGTTTTGTTTTTTTTTTTTAAGTAGTTAAAACTTTGATTATCTTCAAATTAAAATATTAGATGCCAGGATGGAACATATAACTCGGAGTACATTTATGTGCCTGTGTGCACATGCATAGATGACTTAAGAGAGGCTTGTGATAACAGTCACAAAAATATTTCTGATCTTTGGAAGCTGAAATCGGGGTGTTTAAATTCTACGATTTTAATAATAATAATATTATTATATTATATCTATAATAATAATAGATTCTATGTATTATTTTAATCTTTAGCAATGAGTATACCTTATATTTGTAATCTCAGTTTAAAACTAAACATATTTTCATTTAAAAGCTAAGTAAAAATTACATCGTCAGTCACTCTACATTAGTGTCACCTGAAGCAGCAGCTCCCACAGGGTCATAAAGAGCCAAGGGCCATGAACAGTACAGACATTCTCCTGGCACATTAACTGATCGGAAAACTTTGAGGTTGCAGATTCCATTCCACTTGAGCACACATCCTCCAATTTTATTAATTAACTTTTTCTTTGATAATTTCAAACTCATATACAGCACAACCTAATTACCCTGACTTCCACCCTCTCTTTTCTCTCCCCTGCCCGCCAGCCCCTCCTGAGAGCAGACACGCTCATCAGTACACCTGCTCTCAAAGTTGCTCTGGCTTGGATGAGAAACTCTAAGTTCACAGTTCCTAGGCAGTGTGAGACTTCTCTTGACTCCGAAGGAAAGCCACGTGGGATGTGAACAGGCTGCATTGGTGCCACTACACTGACTCTGCTCTAGTTTACACAGCCAGCCTCTGTTCTCAGCGGGCTCCGTATCTTCAGAGCTATCCAACCACAGACTGAAGATGTGTATCTAAAAAAAGCTTGTGTTAAACATGGACAAATATGTTTTCTCGTCATTGTGCCGTAAGTAATAAGTAATACATTATCAAAGCTATTTATGCAGCACTTACTGCATTAGATTTTAGGAGCAATCTGAGAGTGATTTGAAGTATACAGAAAGGTATTTATAGTTGACAAGCACATACTGTGCCATTTATGTCAAGGATTCGAGAACATGAAAGTTCTGGCAGGCACAAACCTCTCCTGCGCATGACCTACAGTATCTTCTAGCCTTGGCAATTCATCTTCAATACAAATTCTGGCCTGGCAGTGAGATGCCACTGCCCAGGGACTGAGGAAAGGACTGGAGGCAGCTCCTGAAATCCTGAAATCCACCTGTCTGCATGTGCATGTTTCCTGGACCCCACAGTCGGACCCCTCTCTCTCACCAGCTGCCAATCCTGACAAGAATCCTCGTATTCATTCTTCAGATGTCACAGACAGAGAGGAAACTCACATTTCCACCTAGAGTGACCCATGTATGTTGCAACTATTAGCTCGGATTGTAATTAGTTATTCACAAAGACTGTGAGCTCCCGAGGATAAGAGCAATTCCCTTAAACTACTACCTAGGTTCAGCCTGCCTGAGACTGTGTTACCCAGAGGGACTCGGTCTCCCCATTCCCTTACTGTACCAGTGAGGAAACTGAGTCTTACGGTCATACATGGAGTTCAAGGCTGAGCCAGGACTACATGAGACTCATTTAACCTTAGCAAAGTTCAAATGCCATCATGATTATTAGCAAAGAACAAATCAGACATTTATCTTTCCCCTTTAATGAATACAGACAAATATCTTCAACCTCACAAACATCAGGGAAATGAGATTAGTCTTTCAAGTGCAGATCCAGCCTTGACATCCATCCAGAAGGCTCTACCTCCTCTCCTTGACTCTGACAAGAGCACATCTTCCAAAACTCAGAAATGATCTGAATCATCAGAAAGCATCAGCAGGTCGGGGAAGGGAACCCAGGCCTCATTCTTCCCAATCCCACTGTGTATTTTCCATCTTTGCAGACAAATGTGCACAAAATACAGTTCTTATCCTTCCATTCCCAAAGCTTACCTAATGTTCAGGGAGCTATTTTAGGTGATGGATTTTTTTTTAAAACTTTCCCAGCCATATTTTCATTTTGACTTTTTATTCACATGTAAAGCTTAGTAAATGCTAATACAGATACTATACATGTGATGTCTTATAATTTATACTCTAAATTTATGTCTTCAGTGTCTTTGGCATAAATCGTCTCATTTTCTGTAATGATGGCTCGCATACCTTCTTTTAAAATATTATGTTCCCAGATGGAAACTGCCATCTAAGCTCAAGATGGAATAATTTGTAGATGTGACAGTCCAAATAAGTGTGAAGAAAGAGAGGATCCGACCATTTCCATATGTTACACTCCAGCACACACACACTTTCCCTCAAACCAATGGATGTGACACGATATTAACCCCCAAAGTTCACAATACCATTCTCTGCTCTGGTGTTTCTATGATGACCACTACTCCAAAGCCGTCAGCTGCCATCTCTCCTAAAGATCAAAGCATCAGAGGGAGTATGACATTTTGATTTTTGTCTAACCAACCACAGAGAATTATTCAGGAGATGACCTGCCCCCTCTGACCTCCCATTTCCTTGCATATTCTAATACCATTTCACAGCACTGGGAAAGCAAAGTTCACCACAGAAAGCCACATTGAGGGTAAGATACTGCAGTATTTTCCATCCTCGCAGGATTCAGAATCACACAAATCCACAGCATGGAGTTGCCAGTGACCATTACCACAGCCACTATTAGGTTAGGCCCAAGGACACTGATGTAAAGAAAACCAACTCCTTCAGACAAAGCTCAGCTCAGACTCACTTCCCAAGGGAGTAAATCTCAACCCCCATCACTCACTTGAACAAAGAAAGCCTGTTTCCCAGACCCTCACCCCCACCCCCCACCCTCCAGCCCTAGAGCCCTTCTGGTCCTGGAGACAGATGAAAGGCCATGTGCGAGCTGGCCTTTCGGATGTGGAAGAAAACAAGAAGGAAGAAGAGCCCCCAGATCTGCCTTTTGTAACCTGATGAAAGACCCAGGATACACACTCCTCCTCAAACCCCAGAGCTCTGTAATGCACACAGTCCTCAGAGACCTGGACCATAAAAAGACTAGATTATTTATTATTATTAATAAGTTATGGCAATTAGGCTGGATGATTCTTAAATGTGGCTGATGAGAAATTATCTTGAGTACTGCTCGTCCACACGACTAGTGTTTACCTCTATTAAAAATGATTTAACTCCACTCTGGGTGAACCCCTGTCTTGTGCCTGGGTTAATAATTAGCAGTGCACAGAGCCATGTGGGTTAAGTGAGTCCGCTGTCCTTTATTTATCTATTGCTTTGTTTTACGAGGAGAGTGGATGGCAGTCTTATTGCCCATTCGGTCTGCTAGGAATAATTTACTATTTCAATCCACAGTCCCTGACTACAGGTAAAGAAACCCCATCATTATTACAATATCACACTTAGCACCCCACACACCACAGCATTCAGGATCTGCCAAACAGAGTGTGTGCAAGACTTCACTAAGCCTGGGGGAGGTGAAGTTGCTCCTCCGAAACAAGGCGATCACTCTCCATTCTTCTTTTTTCCCAGGTTAAATTATATATGAGGGCAGTTTAGTTTCTTGAAAATGCATGCACTTAACTCCCATTTAAGAAGTCTCACCTGGGGAGACAGCTGTCTTAGAAGTTCTCCTGTGGTTTGAGATGCTGAGAGAAAATCCTTTTTCAAGTCAAAGGCTTTTACAGGAAAGCACTATAAATTCTACTTGCACCCAACTAACCAGGGTCGAGGAAGGAATCTAGAGAGCAGCTGGTGTGAGTGTCACTTCCTTGAAAGGAGTCATATTTGCCATTAACCAAAGTCAGTTTCAGTATCAGCAAAGCTGGCTCCATCACTGAATTCCCAAGCCCAGTTAGTTCTGTTTAGGGGTCAAAGGGGGTCATCATAATCCAGCACGAATTCTACCACTGCCAACCAGCACACACACAAAAAATTCTCTTTTGCATTGAAAAAAGTAGGGCCTACTCATGGCTTCCCTCTGTTTTTATTAATTATGTTTATTTCAAAACGCATACTTGTTAAATAATTCTAAGTGCTAGTGTGCCTCTGTGTGTGTGTGTGTGTGTATTTTCAAGGTGCACATGTATGAGCCTGCATGTATGTTCATGTATGTATGTGTGAAGGTCAGAGGTCAATGTCAGCTGGCTGGCCAATGAGCTTCAAGGGGATCCACCTGTTTATCTCCAGCACTAGGATTATAGGTTAGTATTTCTATGTCCATATATGGCTATATATATACACACATATACGTATATATGCACACACGCTCATACACACACACACACACACACACACCCCTCCTGGGGATCCAAACTCAGGTCCTCATGCTTGCTCAGCAAGCACTTTACTGACAGGGAGCCATCTTTCCACTCCACCATACTGCCAGTCCTCTGACAAACCTAAGGTCAAGTTTTGTCACATTTATGTGCTTTTCCCAAAGAAGGTGAGATGACATATCACAGTCTCTGTGACAGTGACCACTGCATCCAACAACCCAGAATTAGGACTTAGCTCTTGGGTAAAGAGTCAGGATAATCTCTTGTATGAAATGGAAAAGCAGCCTTTTTATTTATCACAGAAATCTCATATGGATCAAGTTGGATATTTCAACCACCACAAATATGTGGACAAGACAAACAAGACTCAGTTGAGTCCTAGCTGAACCAGCTTCCTAGCCAGCTCCAGCTAGCTGTTAAGTCTTGATTTCCTCAGCTGTAAGGACAAGAAAACACATCTTTCTTTCAGAATTCTCCTGGGTTCTCAGGGTCTTTCTCATATATAAAACTTCTGGTTCTTAAAAGCTGCTCTATGGTACATATTTCACACTATTATAGTGTTATCACTATAATAAGCAGAACAGAGCAAGGAGATGAAAAACTGAGGCCCAAAGTTCAAAACAGATCCCAAATTGGACCATGTAGTTCTGGACAAATTTCGTAGCCTCCAAGTGCCTTGGTCTTCTATTAATAATGCTCTTAACTCTAAGAACTTGATGCCCAAAGCAAAAGCTGATTTTTATGAAATCTCATCAACTGCCATAGTGAATCAAGTAATGCATATGAGTAAAAAACTCTGGGATATGTAAAGTCTTCTATACAGTGCAGTCACATTATCTGAGGTACTGTAACCTTACTATTTGCTTAAAAACTTCTGTGACAAGTGTACTACTATAGAAAGAGCATGACAGAAATTCATTATCTTATTACCCTCTAGCTACATGCTACTAAGAAACCCCAAATATTATCATGAATATTACCTTATGAATGACTTATTTGGACGCCTTAAAATGTGGAACTCAATGGCATCCAACCTTCAAATGCCAATGTAGGAAGAATGAGCATGTCTCAGAGACCTGAGAAACCCAGGGCCAGGCCCTTGTTTCCAGTACCCTCTGTCCTTGCCTACCTTTTCTGGCCCTATCATTACTGAAAGTACCCATTTAAGGGGCTCCCAATGAAGACACACTTTCTTTTTTTAAACTTTCTTTCTTTCTTTCTTTCTTTCTTTATTTATTTATTTATTTATTTATTTGCCTTGGTGTTTGCCTGGAACTGGAACTACAGACAGTTGTTAGCTGTCATGTGGGTGCTGGGAATCGAACCCGGGTCCTCTGGAAGAGCAGATGGTGCTCTTAACCGCTGAGCCATCTCTCCAGCCCCGAAGACACACTTTCTATTGACTAAAGGTCAAAAGAAGTAGAGAGAGACCTCATGGGATAGGTTGAAAGAATCTACCTGAGAAAACAGTTTCAGTACTCAATTAAATAATCCAAAGTTTGAGCATAACAGAGCATTTAAGCAGAGCCCTTTCCTGCTTGGGTACAGGTCTGCCACCACTGGAGCACTGCCAAAGTCACAGTCTCCTCCAGAGGCTCTCCTGGCCCTTGGTGGCACCACACAGGCTGTGATTAGTTTTAAGTGTGTCCAAAGCCAGACAGCTCAGGCAGCCCCATGCCACACAGCCAGTAACCAGAAGCCTCCCACTTCTGCCTGGCAGACACAAATAGTTCAAACTGAACGGAGCCTCCATGAGTCTTGGCAAAAGCTTTAGGGACCATCTTGCATTGCCTGGATGCCCCAAGCCAACCTCATCTTTGGTTCTGGAAGTCCTTTTGTCTCTGTCTCTTGTTTCAGATCCAGATCTAGGAAATTTCTGTCATGCTTCTCCCTCCCGCCTTCTCTCGCCTTTTCATCACGTTAGAAATTAAGACATTAAGACCAACACTTTGATTGTCACTTGGCTCTGTATGAAAGCACTTGGTGCTCAGTAAATGTCTTTTATTTGTAGATTAAAAACACACACTCTCTCTCTCTCTCTCTCTCTCTCTCTCTCTCTCTCTCTCTCTCTCTCACACACACACACACACACACACGCACACACACACACACACACACACAACAATCCTGAAGTCTCTTCCAGTTACATTCTCTAGGGAATATGTTGGCGGCATCAATTTTCAACCCTACACTCGTAACCCATCAACCTACCCTGGCTTGGGGCAGGGAGTACAGAGGTACAGAGACAGTTAGTAAAAGTCCCTAAAATTTTATGACATTCTATTCCCTAGTATATCTCACTCCTACCAGAGAGGTATAAAGCTCTTAACTACTGAAAGAACATAAAAGCATAGATTTAGGAATAATGCTTTTTATGATTGCATTCTGTATACTATGAAAGTTATGTCCAAGTCTGCTGGTACTTTATGGGGCTGATAAAGTAGAACAGTGTGGCTTTCTAGCTAACCGTGTATTTTATACTCAATGAAAATGTTTTCAATTGAATTACTTTCTGAGTAATTATAATAAGGCTAATCTAGGCTTAATGAATTCATGTACAAATACTTTAGACTTTGTATTAAAATCCCTATGATATGAAACTATATTAACTCAATCTCTCTAGCAACCAATGGTTTTCTTTGAAAAGAAGAGCATACATGGCTTTCTCTGAATTCTTTTGAACCTGCTGAGAAACCCTATGAAGCCATGTTAATAGCCCAAACAAAGGAGAAAGATGAAAAATGATATCATTCTAATTTCCTAAACTTATGTAATTGAGAATCAGGAGTCACGAAGTATTTTTACTAAGTATCTGTCTGTGTGTTCCAAGAGCTGAAGAGGTGTCTACATTACAGGAGAAGCCACACTATAGCTCTAACTAGCAATGGCATTAAACTATGATTAGTAAAACACCACACATGGGTAAGAAATATTACATTGTCAGGTCTCCAAACCCAGTAATTTTCCTATCTGAGTCCCTGTCCACACTATAGGCAACGCCACTACATCCTCTAGGGTTCATTTTCTCTGTCTGCAGAACGATATGCTCTAGGTGCAGGCTAAGGTCTCTTCCATAAAAACATGGTGTTTTTATGCTTAAAATTACACACATTACATCAAATGAGCTCTTGTTGTGTATGGCTTATCCATCATCTTATCTAAGCTAAATTACATTCAGAGAAAAAATTCACATACATCCACAAACACATCCATAATATAGCCTATGATTTTGCATTTATCCCAAGATATTATCTCCACAGTAAAGTATTTTTCCCATTACAGATGAAATATAAGTCATCTGAAACCTATAAAGTTACAGTAGCTCATGACATCAATTTCTGATCCCTCCCAACACCCACCCAACATACACTTCCTGAAGCATCCTCTTTTGTCTCTGTTTTCAAGTCAACTGATTAATTTCATCGCATGTTTTCCTCAGACAAGTCTGAGAGATCCACGTTTTAATCAGATTGGTTACCCAGTCTCCTAAATTCAAAGTAGGCATTTACAAATGTCCAGAAGAAGAGCATTTCTTTCCCTGTTAGGTGATCATTACCGGGATGAACAACTTTAAAGCAAACAGAAGACAATGACCATCATCATTATGTTGATGGCTTGGCACAAATTACCTTCAGGAGGGCTCCCAGGAGCCAGAGACAATTAAAGTCGGAATTCTGAGAGGCTTCCCCTAGCAGTCAAACACTGTTGATCATCATGAAACAGACCCAAAGTCTCACAAAAGACTGGAGACAGGACACATTCTAGGCTGGCCTCCATCTCAGGTCATGGCAGGTTCTAGTCTGCCTCTATTCTAAATTACCTGGATAAATTTGGGAGCATTGTCGGAAGCTCAATGGTTGCTTTAAAGGAAATTAAACAAGAAAGTGTCTGTAATCTGAGGCCAGAGAGATGTATGCTCCTGCTGTCCCACAGCTGGAAAGGTGGCCCCTGTGGTAAAGTACTTGCTGTGACAGGTACTTGAGCTTAGATGGCCAGCATCCATGTAAAAAGCTGGGTGCAGCAGCAAGCACATGTAATCCATGGCTGGGGAGGTTGAAGTTAGCCTCTCTGTACACACACACACACACACACACACACACACACACACACACACACACACGGTGAGAAGGAGGGAGGGAGGGAGAGAGAGAGGCGCAAAAGAGAATATATGCAAGCTATTCTAGCTTCAAAAATTCCAAAATGGACACTGCACCAAGACTTTTCGCTAGGCCCCTCTACACACTGCTCCCTGGTCACATGCACATCTGTCCCCTGTGCACTCAGAGACACTCATCACTACCATTTTTTCTTTCTGCCTGACTATGCTAAAAATACAGCACCGGGAATATGATCATCACAGTTCCAAAGCCCAGAGTAAAATAGTAACTCATCCTAGGTGCATATTAATGTTAATAATAGTATGTTTCTAGAGCTTTCCATATACCTGGTGCTCTTTTAAGTGCTTTTCATAGGCAGACAATGCTCTCAATCACTCTACAGGAGAGCTGTTGTGACGCTTGTTTTATAGAAACACAGCCCCCCAGAGGGTAAACTAAAGTTGTCAAAGGTCAGAAAAATGAAAGCCAGCCAGGATTCAAGCTGAAGCAATCTGGTTTCAGAGGCCAAACTTGTGCACTTTGATACACTGTCTCTTGCGAATGCTTACCCAGTAGCCAACAGAAGATGATGGAAAACAAACAAACTAGATCCGTGCTTTCTTTGGGACTGTCATGCTGACTGGAGATCAGGCTCCTGTGTGGAGACCCACCAAGCCACAGGCAAACAGGAGGTATTTTATCCACTCAGGTAGCACAGTTTCTAAGACACACACTCTCAGGAGGCCTGCATATCTGATGGCTACCCTCTGCTGTCTCATGTCCTGGCTGTGTGTGTCCAAAGTATATGTGGGGCTGCTCTCTTCTATAATGAAATGAGCATCATTGAGGTTAAAAATAAGCAAAGAGCTGAAGACACTTCACCAATCACCTTTGTAGCTGTGAATGGATCATAACCTGAGAGGACTTATTCTTGTGCAGCCCGAGTGTTAAGGCAGCTTGCACCCCACTAAGTGCCCTTTTAAGAAAAATAGGAAGTTCATTTGGCAGTTTAAGGTTTTTCTAAACCTGTGAGCTATTATTCACTGGCCACACACAAATCATAAAGTGTAAATGTCATTTTCATGATGGATTTGTATAGCTGGTTTGCCAGCAGCTCTCAAAGAAAGAATTCTAATGTATCACAAGTCTTAAGCATTTAAATCATGTATATATATATATATGGTAGTTGACACAGAGGTCCTCTTCCCAGACTGGGTAGCAATAATGTGCTACCTTGGAGACAGAATAGATTTTGCCAGACAACCAAGCCTTCTGCACCTTGTCCTTGAACTTCTCAGCCCCCCAAATCTGTGAGAAAACAAGTCTCTCTTCTTTATAAATTACCTCGCGTGCAAGTTAGTGTTTGTTAACTTGACACAAACCTAGGCTTGCCTGGGAAGAGGGAATCTTCCCAGGAACTTCCTCTGCTGGATCAGCCTGTGGGAATTTCTTTATTGCTGATTGGCAGGGGATGGTGCCAGCCTGGGCCGCAAGCCTGAAAGCAGTATCCTCCAGGGTCTCTGTTTCAGTTCCTGCCTTGCTTTCCTTGATGATGGCCTGTAACCTGTAAGATAAGATAAACCTTCTTCCTCTTGAAGATGCTTTGGGCCATGGTGTTTAATTACAGCAGCAGAGAGCAATCTAGGACAGACCCAGTATCAGGCATTCTGTTATAATAGCACCACACTATAAGATATAGTCATAATTTTTAAAAAAAAAACATAGCAAGGGTTTGAAATTTGCACACTGCTGGTAAGAATATAAAATGCTAGAGTTGGGAATGTCCTCAAGTGATTAAATACCTATTTTTTTCATATGACCCAACAATTTCACTCCTAGATGTATGCCCTAAGGAAATGAATATATCATCTTGGAAGATGGTTTAATGGATAAAATGCCTGATGCACATATCTGAGTATGGATCCTCAGAATCCACATAAAAGCTTGGCAGGTGTGGTGACCATCTGTGACCTCAACACTCTACTTGGGAGGCACACACAGGACATCTCTGGGGCAATGTGGATGGCTAGACTAGCTCATATTAGACTAAGTTCAGTAAAAGACTTTTCTTCAATAAATAAAGTACAGAGTGATCAAGGAAAACCTCCAACATCAACGTTTGACCTCCACACTCACATGCACACAGGTGCATACGAACACATGCAAACAAACACACGTACATCTCACTCACATACAAAAGCAAAAAAAAATTAAAAATATATCCACACAAAAACTTGTACACATATATTCACTTCAGCATTATTTCTAATAACTAAAAAATCTAAACCACTCAATAAATAGGAAAGTAAAAAGTAGTGTATTTGTTCAGTAGAACATTATTCAGCAATAAATGAAATACTAATATGTGCTACAACATGGACGAAAGCTGAGGACATTTTACTAAGTAAAAAAAGCCAGTCACATAGAACCACAAATTATTAATACATGGATAAATGTAATATATATTAATCCACTTATATCAAATCTCTGTCCCATATAAATTTAGAGACAGAAAGGATTATTGGCTGTTGAAGGAAAGGAGTCACCAGGTTGTGATGAATTTCTTTTTGGAATGATGAGCACATTCTAAAATGGACATTCTAAAATGCATGGTGAATATGCAACTACTAATTCATCCTGAACCGTACACTTTACATGTCTAAAATGAAATGTCTGTGAATCACATCCAGATAAAGCTACATGAAAAAAAATTCATTTCTACTGGCTAGCAGCCACAAATTGTCTCTGCAAAGTCACAACTGTACCCAAGTCCTCCAACCAATGGAAACATTTAAAGAAATGGATGCAGGAGTCAGACATAAAAATGAGCATCATATAAGTCACACTACATTTTCTCTTTCCGAAGGGCCACAGCCTGGTACCTGCCAATTCTTGGGCTGCCCATTATGGTGGACTCCCAGGTGCATGTAACTTCTGAGCATGAGAAAAAGAGTGAGTCACAGCACAATATGGTTTCAGTAAACAGATTTCAATGACTTTTCTCAAGAAAAAAAAGTGTGTGTGTGTGTGAGGAATAGTTCATTACTAATTGTCTATTTTCAATTATATCTTCAAATATGTTCAACAAATTGGACAAAACATCTGCATTAAAATTGATTTCACCTATGCTTCTTAAGTTTTAATGCATCAGTTTTAATTCTTTAAGGTACATGTATATGTGGTGTATACTATGTTACTATTGGATACTGACCTCCTACTCACTGATCTTTAAAGTATTTGGAGATCTAGTACTTATTTCTATTAAAGGAGTAATTCATTGGGAACTCTCCTGATCTTCAATGTTTTCAGAAGATTATTTTATTCAGACTTCTAAATGGTAATTAACTTTGAAGTCCACTCAATAGTTATAAAACGCCTGCTGCTCTGTAATTACGGAGGTACAAACAGTTCCTTGTCTGCTTTTCACTGCCAAGTGGTTCCCCAGACTAGTGTGGAAGATGTTCACCATGGCCTTTAAAATATTGGCATGCCCTGGTCTACAAAGCACAAATGTTCCCCAAATAAGACAGGCCTAGGAAACTTTGCCTGAACTCTTTAACGTTCATGATCAAAGGGTTGCCTTTTTAGGAACGATTAAAGCTCACAAATGAGATAATAGACCTCTATTCACAGAAAGAAAGCTGCTTCTCAAAGACATTTCATCTAGAAGGGGCCTTGCATGTCATCTGTAAGGAGCCCCCTCATCCCATATGTATGGGGCATTTTGCTTAATTGCAATACTTTTTGATCCCCAAGTCCAAGGCAGTGAGAACATGGACAAGTTATGAGTCGGGGGAAAGTTATTAATAGTGGCCCTGTTCAAATAATACTTAAAAATTCAGAGGTATACTGTATCCAAGAGAAGAAAGATAAGTATAAAATTCTTATTATGGATATGCTATCATGATACCAGAGCCAAGACCATGCCTACCTTTACAGGTGCTTGTGTTTTTGTTGTTGTTGTTGTTTTTAATTGTTGTTATGTTTGGTTTGAGACAAAGTCTCATATAGCCCAGATTAGCTTCAGATTCTCTTATGATGCAGATGATGACCTTAGATTTCTGATCTTCCTGTTGTATACTGTGTAACAACTTTCTCAGAAATAAAATATTTCATCTGGAGGGAAGCTCCTTAAGACTCAGAAAATAAACAACTCATACGTCTTGGAAAGTCACTGAAACTTACCAGATTAACAGACTGCTTCCTTTGCAAAGATATGTAAGCAGTCAAAATAGCTGAGGAAGTGCCTGGAAGGCTCTTAAGTGCCTGAAAGTGGTTGGAGACATCCATGCTTCTATAAGTAACTCTAAATATCTCACTGGTTCACCAATCTGGACTTTGGTGATACTGACACATTTGTCTGGTTATTGGTTCCATATCTGAATAAGTTTCCTATCTTTTGTTCATCTCCCCCTGAAGTGATATCATACCAAAACACTCCACTTCCAGGGTGCTGAGATTACAGTCATGAATTCTTGGTTTGTATACATTTAGAGTCTAAACTTGGTGTGTAAACTGTGTGTACTAAGCAAGCACTCTATCATATCAAGCACTCTAGTATATATCTATCTATATACTAAGCTCCTGGTTGCTTCTTTATTTAGCCAGTATCCAAAGGCCTGTGTCATGTGACCTTGTCATTGTATCTTTGGAGTTAAGGAAGAAGATATGGAGGTACCACCAAGTGACCAAAAGCACAGTGCCAAGTGGCACAGTCCTGATTGGCAGCTAATGTCCTTAATAATAAGCATAGAGCTTGGCTATCTGGCTCATAAACACCACCCCCTGCTGTGCACTATGGGAGTAGAATGTTAGAGCGTTGCTTCTTAAAAAGATTCACGAACCAGAATTCTACCTCTTCAACAAAGACTCTCCAGGATGGAGCTGTACTCAGAATCCTTTAGACAGCTAACTCTTAATTGTCTGCACTCAGTGCATTGAGGAAGAGAAAGCAAATATTCCAAGGACTTTAATGTCTTCTGGACATGCAATAGGTCTAGGTGGGAAATACAGACTTTTTCCCATCTCCTGTTCCATTAGGCCATTTCCTTTATGTGCTTAGAGATGAGAATGCAGCAACCACCACACCTGTTCCAGCACCCTGGATGAGCCATCCAACACGCTCAAACTGAGTATAAGACAAAGACAAGTATACCACCAGCCTCTGCTTCCTAGAATGTTCCGCTGAGCCCATTGAATTGTTTTAAGGGGCCTGTGTGATGAGGAAAGCATGCTATAAAGAACAAAGCTTATTTCTGGAGTCAGTTTGTGGCTTGAAATGTCTTTAAATTACAGCCGTTGTTACAAAATGTACCTTAGAGTTTGAAAGAACTGGCTGTAACATGGCTATTTCTAGATGGACCTTTTCAGGCCCGATAATCAAAGCCTTCATTTTCCACTCCCCTCCCACTACTCCCATTATCTACCAGGCATGGTAGTCAGCAAGCAGTTGGCTGACTTAGAATGCCCTGGGTGGTATGTTTTGATATGATGAGAATATCTCTGCTGGACACCAAAATCTGGAGTCCTCTGATAAAGAGATTTAAAGGTGTCTTACCATCTCCCAGCTAGGGACTCCTAGGAAGCCAGCCAGAATAGACAGCTCCAAAGGATAGTAAGAAGGCCCAATCCTTTCTGACTCGGACTATGGGAACATGGAAAAATGGCTTCAAATGGTCCATGTTGGCTGAGGCTGTCAGTTATTGGTAGAATGTCTGCCTACATTATCCAAGGCTTTCTTGCATCTCCCATCCCCCTTACCTTGAAACATGCATGTTAGTCAGTCAGACTACACTTTGACAAATGCCCAAAAGACAAGAGCCTAAGAACTTTTAGAAGCCAACTTTTTTCACTCTGTGGCCTCCTTTCTCGAACTTCAAGGTCAGGAACAACATCTCTAACATCTCTGTGACCTATCTTCTAATCACAACTATCTGGGAAAGTCTCCACTATTATGGATTCACATTATTACTGTGACCATTATTTATTTAATCTCACCTTGCTTGTCTCTCTTAACTCTCTTTCTTGCACTTTAGATTTGCAAGCACAAGATTTAGTCTTACATAGCCAGATGTTGCAAGCGTTGGTAGATTAAGGATGCTAAAATGAGGAGATTATCCTGGATTACCCAGGTGCGTCACTGCAGTGCTTGAACCTGACAACCTGATGGAATATAGAACTACCAAAGAGGACAGGAGCCTCTGGGCATGTCTGTAAGAGAGTCCTGGACTGTTAGCTGAGGTAGGAAGGCCTACCCTCAATGTAGTGGTCCTGTTCACTCCATGGGCTGCTCCAAAGAAAACGCTAGCCGAGTCCTAACATTCATCTTGCTGCTTCCTGACTATGGGTACAGTGTGGCCAGTTGCCTCATGCTCATGCCGCCATGACAATGTGCCTTTAAACTATGAGTCAAAATACATCCTTCCTTTCCTCATTCTAATGTCAGGTATTTTACCACAGCAATGGATTAAATAAACAATAGTCACCTTAACCATGTGAATTCACAATGGTTAAGGCTTTCCCCAGACAGCTATGATTATAAAAAAGATTGCACAGATGTTGTTTCTAACCTTGAAGTTGTAGAAAGGAGGCCACAAAGGAAAAAAAAAAAAAAAGGTACACTTGGCTTCTAAAAGTTCATGGGCTCTACTGTTTTGGACCATTTTCATAGCACAGTCTGACTAACTTGCATGTTTCAAAGAAGGAAACAGATTGCCCTTGTGTCCCCGACATGGAACACAGCTCTCCTGCTGACATCTCACTGAGATGCACAATGGACATATAATCTACAGACCCATGAGCTAATCAGTTTTTTTTTTTAAGACACTAAAGCTGAGGTTATGTGTTGCAGCTGCAATAGAAAACTTATACTGCAGTTATGAGTAGCTAAATAGTGGGATGATCAGGCAGTGAAGGAGGAGAAGAGGGTAGGCATCACCCAGCATAAATCCAGACTGCAGGATAAATAGGAGAATGAGTCATAAAGTTATGTAGGTGGCTTTCTTCCTGGGTGAAAACACAAACTACATTTCCATGGACAAGTGGCTTCACCCTAGTTCATATACTGTGATGGACAGTCTCAACTCTCAACTTAATTAGATCAAGCAACACTGAGATGTGTAAAGCACACATCTGGGTGTGTCAGCAATGGGTTTTCAGAGATACTTGGCAGTAGTAATAGAGGTAAAGCTCACCTTGAATATGGGCGGTATCATCCAGTTGGCTTGTAGCCTGGGTAGAACAAGAGTGTGGTGGTCTGAGTGACATTTCACTAGTCTCCAGCATCTGAACACTTGGTCCCCAGTTAGTGACACTATCTGGAGAGCCTTTAGAGTTGTGGCCTTCACCAGGTGGTGGTGGTACATGCCCTTAATGCCAGCACTCTGGAGGCTGAGGCAGGTGAATCTATGAGTTTGAGGCCAGCTTGGTCTACAGAGCCAGTTCTGTGACAGCCAAAACCACACAGGGAAACCATGTCTTGAAAAACAAACAAAGAGGAGTATCCTTGTTGGAGTCAGTATGTCACAGGAAAAGGTCATTTCTGCTTCATTCTCCTTGCTTCATGTCTGTGGTTTAAAATGTGATCCCTCAGCTCCTGCCATCACATCTTCACAGTCATGGACTCTAACCCTCTGGAACTGTAAGCTCAAACCAACTTCTTCCTCTCTAAGTTCCCCAAGTCATGGCACTCTGTCACAACAACAAAAAAGGAAGGACTATGAAGGGTAAGAAGAAGGAAGTCCCCCCTGCAGACCCCTATTGAGTCCCCCCACTGCAGACCCCCCTGCAGATCCCTATTGAGTCCCCCCACTGCAGCCCCTCACTCTTCCCTTCTTGGCTGATATAAGGCTAGTGGCTGGCTTCCTTCTTGCTCCTACTGCCCTAAGATTCTTCCTTACCTCAGGTCCAAAGCAACAGTACCACCACCCTGACCCATGGGCCTCTGAATCTTTGAGCCTAAAAAAATCTTTCTTCCATTAAGTTGGTCTTTGTAGCTTCTGCAATGGAAGCTGGCTGACATACACAAGTATGGTCAGTAAGGTTGGATGTGTGGAGAAAGAGTAAGCATCCATCCTTCTATTTTTTTTTCTTCCTTAGATAAAACTAGTTTTTAAAACAAAATTTACTTATTTTTACTGTGTGTGAGTGTTTTGACTGCCTGCATGTATGCCTGCATGACATGCGTGCCTACTACCCACAGAGTCCAGAAGAAGATGCTGGATGCCTTGGAACTGGAGTTATAGATGGCTGTGACCTTCAATATGGGTGCTGGGAACGGAATCCAGGGCCTCTACAAGAAAGAGCAGGCAATGCTCTGAGCCACTGAGCTGTCTTTCCAGCCCTAGGAGCAGTCTGCCTTATCTGACACAAAAAGCACGTTCCAGGGGAGGCTTCTCAGTGCTGGGCATCCCCACCCCTACACCCCTTAGCAGGGCTCCTCTGGGCTCTTCCCTGATCCAGTCTTTAACTGTGTCTTTTACTCTGGAACCTGAAGGAATTTCTTATGGCCTCTTTGTACTGGGTAAGCTCTTCACTTAAGAGAGTCATCGCTCATCCGTTGGAATTTTCTGGAGACTGGGGACTTCCTCACCTGTTGAAAGTTCCTGATTCAAGAGATCCCTGATGGCTCTCGATCCAGGTAGCACTGTCTCCTGCCACCTACTCCTCCCCAATGCTCCTTACATGTCCTTTCTGATGTGATTTGAGCATGCTCATCTCAGGGCTATGGAAACTAGGACTGACCTTGGCTCAAGGTCACAGTGAAGACACTATCCCACATTCTCACTCTGCTGGATGGCACGGTCATCTAACATGGAGACAACTCAGTCCTCAGAAGCTTCTGGAAGATTTAGAAGCAAGACACCAGTGTATGCAGCAATGGTTTCCCCTCCTCTCACAGTGCAGACAAAAGCTTCTGATATAAACAAGCTGCTTCAAGTCCAGAAGTGCCTACTGAGGGACCATTAGACAGGTGCTGTTCATACCAACAGACCAGAACCTTAACTAGAAGAGAAAGACCTTTGGAGGGACAGGAAAGGGACACAGTGAAGGAGAGAGAGAACCCCCCTCCCCCCCACAGGCTTATATTTTAAGTACTGGTTCCCCAGTCCTTCACTGCAGCATACACTCCAGCTGTCGTGTATTCCCTGCCTCAATGCACAGAGATCTCTCCGAAACTGTGAGCCAAATTAATCTTTCCTCCTAAAGAGTTTCTGTCAAATATGATCTCGATCTCTCTCTCTCTCTCTCTCTCTCTCTCTCTCTCTCTCTCTCTCTCTCACACACACACACACACACACACACACACACACACACACAAACCGTAAGGAAGCCATTGGCAAGCAGTGTTACAGGAATAAGAGGTAGCTGCTGCAGGTGGTACAATAATGGGCAAAGGAGAAGCATTCGGTAAAAGAGGAAAAAAAATAGTTTCCGGCTGGACAGAACATCACTGTGTGTTTGGAGCCCAGAAAAATGGAGAGGAAGAGGCCAATGTGTTGAACCACAATAGATATCATACCAACAAACATTTCATAGTGATGTTCAGGACTTTTTGCACTTTATTTTTTGTAAAAAAAAAAAAAAAAAAAAAAGAAAATCCCAAATATACACCTAAAATTCACTGAATGAGAAACAAAACTTTCTGGCAAGAAAGTAAACCATTAACAGTTGAGCTGAAAGTTGATTCTTAAAACAGGTGTGAGTTAGGGCAACGGCAAGGGACCCTTGGGAAAGGCACCCACGAGGCCCAGGATGGATCCTCCTCCCTCTGTCAAGAGTTAGCAAGAACTAATTAGCAGCCTGCATTGTTCCATATTTTCACTATCTCTGTGACATGAGCTAAGCTGAAATACATGAGGCTCAGCTACTTCACACCTTAAATGAGCATGTGGTGGAATACTTAGCCAAGTCTCAGGCTTCTCTGCCACATCTTGTTTCAAGGTCATAAATCCACTACACCTTCCTGTCATTTAACGCCTGGAGATAAGTCTTTCTCTGATGACCTGGACCCGTTGTAGCCTCAGATTATATAATTGATAGGAAGCATCTGTTTAATGTGCCTGTTAGATAAATGCAGGGCCAAGCTCTCACTGTACACTGACTAGATAGATAATGCTTTTCCTTTCCTGCTTTTGTTATGTACTTTCTTTCTCCTTCCCCAAATTCCAGATCTTTCTTTTTCATTTTACCTGAAAACATCTGCCAGCCTTTTCCCAACTCACCTGCTTAGTGAAGAAAAATAATCTGTTGTAATACACCCATAAATTTAAATTCTAACTACAATATAAAAGCTAATGCCCTGTGACAGGCATTACTTCGCATTTCTACAGCTAAATCTAGACCTCGGCACACAAGAGTATAGAAAACTAATTCTACAGAGCTGTGAATCAACCACAGTTCTTGTGCAAATGGAACTGTTCTAGGAAATTTTCCTCACAAATTTGGCCTGTCTACAGCGGATGGAGAGACTTTATTACTCAGATCCAACTGGTAGCCTCAAGTGGAAGAGACGAGAAGAAAGTAGAGATTCAATCATTGCAGTCCTTCCAGAATGATCCGCTCTCTTCTCTACCGAGAACCTACTTGCCTGTGAGGGTTCCAGAAAGAAGAGGACTTTCCTTGAGGTCAAACAATCCCAACCAGGGTGGCTAGACTCCAGATTGTACCAAAATAAACAGGTTAAAAATTAAACATAATCCATACTGTTCAGAAATAATGTGAGCAAAAAGTACCAGCTACACCACCCTCCCATCGAGTATACACTCTGGAGTGAAGGGCTGGCAGATCTCCAGAAACTTGTCTTAAATGGCTGCTGGGTGATTTAAAGAGATGAGTATTTTAGTGCCCTGACTTCTCTTTAAATATATCCCATTTGAATGAATTCATTTATTATAAATATCAAGGCATTGTGTTGAAAATTTCATAGCCTAAGTAAAACTCAGTTCCCTGCCATTTTTTCAAACCTTTTGTAATACTTAAATGATTCTTAACTTAAAAAGAAGGAAGGAAAGAAAGAAAAAGAATGAGAATCTTAGTGTTCAATGATGGTAAAGGACTGTATACTTAAAAAAAAAAAAAAAAAAAAACAACCCTCCAGAACAAAAAGCTATTACAGGGTAATTAAACAGCACCTTCAGCATAGATATGGAGAAAGGGAGAATTGCAAATTACTTTTACAGCTTGTTTTGGAGTTTCCTGAAGTGGAACATACATATCATTAATCATTAACCTTCCTCAAAGATGTTGAAAAGGAATGGGCCACTCTGTTGTGAACTCCAAGCCCAGGACTCCAAAGGTCTTTTCAGGGTCTCTCCTGTGAGCACTCTAGAGATCACTGTTGGGAAGCCCCATGGGCTGCTGGGGAACCCTTCATGAGAGCAGTGGGCTTCTCTGCCCTTTAATTAAGCAAAATTTGTTAGTTCCAGCCAAAGACTATGTTACTCTAAATTAATGTCTGAATCAAGACTCTAGCCACTTTCAGATCCAGATCTTTCCTATTATTTACAGAGCGAGGGGGAAAGGGAGAGGGAGAGGGAGAGAGAATGAATGAGAATGTGTGTGCATTGTGTACCTATTGAGGAGGAATACATGTGTGGGGGACAGACTGCAACCTTAGGTGTCTTTCCCAATTGATAAAGCTCTCTTACAAACTCTAGAAGCCAGGATTCTGCTGGGCTGACTAGCCTGTGAGTCCACCTGTGCCTGCCCTTGACCACAGGGCCAGGGTTAATGATACAGGCTGTGGTGCCCCATTTAGCAGTGTTGGGATCTGAACTCATGCTCTCACGCTTCCTAAGTGTAGCAGGCACTTACTGACTTAGCCATCCTCTCAACCCTGCATGATTAATGTTCACTGAGTCAATGAACTCTTTGAGCACACATGGAGGTATGTCAGCATGTCAGAAGAGAAAGGTTCCCTGCCCAAAGTATTCCCCAAGACTAACTCCAAACAGCCTAGAGCAAAGCAGTCAACACTACCTCCATGCAGATATTCCAGGTAACTGCTGTACAAACTCATCAGACCCCACCCAGACACTTGGCCCCTGGCTTTCAGTGGCCCCAGATCGCTGTCTTTTCACAAGACACTATTTAGACCTGTGGCCATGTACCGCCTCATCCAATGCTGTCACTCACCAGCTGCTCCCTATCTGTCAGTATTATCCTGGGGCATCTGTTCCGCTCAACCAGCTTCCTCTCTCAAACCAGAGCGGTCTCAATCCACTGCCTGCTTTCTTTTAACAAGAACATTTGATTTTTTTCCATTTTTCTCAACATAAATTATATATAAAGGGCCAATATTACAAAAAAAAAGCATAAGGGTGGGGGGTTTTTTCTCCATAGACCACAACAAATGTGACTTTGAGGAAGAGTCTGCTATTTACCATAATTGACATTCCTTCCCATGGAAGCCATGAACAGCAGCTGCCTATCAACATCTGGGGATGTGGCTCCTCCATCTCTTTCTTCAGCTTTTGGGATGGAAAAGCATCTCAGGTTCCTACATCTGGAAAGAAGACATGCTCCTTCCCACTGTACAATCACAGGCTTCTGCGCTAATCAAGAATACACAGAATCCGAACACAAAGTAAATATATGTGTAGCAATCTTATTTGCATTATCATCCTTGATAAGTCATGCTTATGATTTTTATCTTCTTTATAGTTATTGTTAACTTTTCAGCATTTTAAATTCATTTTACTGTTTTTTTTTTTGATAAATACAAAATAAATAAAGAAAAAAAAAGAAGAATGCACAGAATCCAGCTGGAGTGTCTGTCCTCACTTCTCCAGGAGAAGCACTAATAGTCAGCTTGCCTTTTTGTTTCCTCCAGGAAAGGGGCTGCATCTGCGTGAACCCATTCAGCTCCTAGCTGACTCAAATCAAACTTTAGGTGGGCAGCTTCTCTGAGACCCATTAAAATGAAAAGATGGGCTCCAGTGGGCATGGAAACCAGAACCTGCTATCCTAAGCTGTAACAAGGGCATATCTCAATGCACCTCAGCTAACAGCTCTGACTCTGAGAGACTCATTCATTAATACAGTTTAGGGAACAACAAAACAAAACAAAAACTACTGTTGTGTAACAGTTTCCTCCTAGATCGAAACATCCCATCATTCAGGGGAGCTCCTCAAGCAGGCTGGTAAACAACCTAAAATAACTCTAGAAAGTCCCTGAAACTGACCTAATTCACTAGGATGCTCCCTGTCAAGAGTAAGCTGTTGTATGATATTTTGTGTTCTGACAAATAAAGCTTGCTTGGAGATCAAAGAAGCAGAGCAGCCAGCCACCAAAACTACTTACCTCTCCAAAATTTCAGACTGAATGGCAGGGTTCTGTCTCTTCAAATTCTCAGAAGCTCAAGATCCTGTGCTTTACATTCCTGTCTCCACCTCCCTAGTGCTGGGATTGAAGGTATGAGCCACACCACCTGGCTCTTTCTTAGACTACTCAAGCCCAGGGTGGCCTTGAACTTCTGATCTTCCCATTTCCTTTTTGAAAGTGCTGTGATTAAAGGTGTGTGCCACCACTGCCTGGCCTCTATGTTTAAGTAGTGGCTAGCTGTGCCCTCTGATCTACAGGCAAGCTTTATTCGTCAGAACACAAATAAAATATCATAAAACAGTAAGCAAAGAACATTGTAAAGACAACTCTGAGAGAAGATCAGCTGTCTGAAAGAAACAGAAAGCAGCCAAGCTTTATAGACAGGATTAATTTAGGCACCAGAAAGGACACGCTCCATCCTCTTGAGCTGCCTAAAGGCTGTTCAGTGAACCTCAAGTTCCCACCTTCTGTGAACTGTCACTCATGCTGGGGTGGGCTTTGGTGATCCAGCTGTCTGAGTCATTTTTGCTCCTGTAAATACCTTCACCCACAGTACTGTTAAATAAACCCAATAAAACTCATGGCCATCAAGTTGAACTTTGGTGGTGTAAATACTTTGGTCTGTTGTGGGATCCCTATCTAGGGTGTAGATGTTTGTGTTCTGCCTCCCCAGGAAAAGTTTCACACAATACCTGCTAACTCCATCACATCCGCAGAATACATGGCAGTACCAGGTAATGCATGCAGCCTTTTCAGACTCTGCTACTGTAAACATCATAAGTTATATTATGCAAAATATTAGTTATATTCCTGCTGCTGGGATAAAACTCCATGACCAGGACATTTTACAAAAGAAAATGTTTAATTGGATGCATGGTTTCAGAGGGTTGAGTCCATCTTGGAAGGGAAAAAGGGCCACCAAGCAGCAGATACAAATACAGGGGCAGGAGGCTGAGAGCAAACAGTGTGGTGATATACTGTATATTTAATAAAAATAATCTAGAATATCAGAGAACAGAGCCATTCTCCAGGCTTTTTGCTGTTGTTTTGAGACAGGGTTTTTGCATAACAGTCCTGGCTATTTTGGAACTTGATTTGTAGACTACACTGGACCCTCTGATATTCCAGATAAATTTTATTAAATATACAGCACATCACCATAAAACAGCAATGACAGCATACTAAATCTGGGGTGAGACTATGAACACCTAAAGCCTGCCCCCAACTGCATACTTCCTCCAGCAAAACCACACCCCTAAACTTTCTCAAACAGTGCCACCAAATGGAGACTTAACATTCAAATATCTGAGCCATGGGAGACATTCCTATTCAAACTACTATTCATATATACAAAATTATATATCTGGGGTCCTCTGCCTAGAACCCAGGGGTAGAGAAAAGAGCTTGTACCACAAACTGGATGGAGAGCTGGGAAATCCAATACTTAAACATTAGATCTCAGTAAGCAAAGAGTAACAGAAAGATGCCCCAAAGCAAGTCAGCCAATGCCAATCAAAGAGAAGGCAAATGTCATTACAATGGCTACTACATCTTATCTCTAAATGGATCCCCAGGCTGTTAAATATCTTTTCCTGGCCAGACAGTTTCTTTACAAAAGAAACAAATCTTAAGTGTTCTCTCTTTATGTAATCGTGAGTCAAATGATCTTGACAATATTTGACTGTCCAAATGCACAGTTAAAATCCTGTACCAAGAGCCCTGAGATTCTGATACACCTGTACCACCACCTACCATCAGCACCTGAAGAACCTGCTTGTGGCAACCTCACACTGCAGGAGAAGGGTATGCCTAGCATTACTCACCTCAGCAAAATGCCCTCACCTCAAATGTGACAACCATTCACCCCACCTACCAGGAGCTCAAGTGAAATGCTGAGTCCCTCATAAAGCCATGACTTCCAATGTGATGATGGTGCTCAGAGGCTGGATAGTCATGAAGGTGCCTCCCACCTCCACAATGTGATTAGCACCCTTATAAGAGATAGCAGACACCTCTTCTCTTTTGCCTTCATCCTACACAAAGATGTCACATGATCATGCCACAAAATGGCAGCCACTTACAAGTCAAGGGAAAGACATGAATAGTATTTGGTCTTCCAGCACTTTGACTCCAACCTTCTCACCTTTCAGGAATAGGACACACTCTTTTCTTTGAAATCACCTACCCCAGTCTACAGTGTTGTTGAGACAGAGTGGGCCAAGAAATAGCCTATCTCGGACAACAAGGAGGGTCTGAGGATGGAAGAAATGAGTTTTTGTTAGGAGGTCATAACTAAGCAGGCCATGAGCATGGGCACCCCCTAGTGCTGACCAAATATAACACGTAAATACTCTCAGCCTAAGGTGGATACCTGGGGGCCCTGCTCACAACGGGAAGGGCCACCATTCCCTTCCAGGGGACCACATCAGTGTGAATGCAGCCAAGTCCTCACTTCCCTGGGGTCAAGGCATTTGCCAGGAACCACAGAACAAGGAACTATTCCAGTTTCTCATCCAGGCACCGGTGAAAGTTGCTAATACCGTCACGTGTACAAAGGGAAAAGCAAGTATACACTTTGTGTTTATAAAGGTGACCAAGACTGAGTAAAATCACTGGGGAAAAGAGTCACAGCCTTCCAGGACACAGGTGACATGAGGCAAAGAAAGTCCAGCAAAAATGATTCTTAAAAGCAGGCAACTAATGATTGATTCCCCTGTGAGGGAGAGAGAGAAATTCACGTCTGGAAAGGTGAAGATGAACACACAAGTGTTTCTCCAGCACGTCTCTGTGAGCCCCTCCGGCCCCACCCACTCCCCACCCCCCTATTTCCTAGGCTCTCTCCCCAAACTAAACCTAACCCTGCCTGGCTTCTAACTCATTTTCAGCCTTCCTCCGGCTTGCTGCCTGTAACTTGCTATTTTCTGTCTTCTGGCTAAACAGGAAGCCCTTAACCTTAGACAAGCAACTTTGTTTCAATACTAAAAACAAAAATCACCTCACTAAAGAGAACTTCAGAGCATGGAGAGTCGGGCACTTAGGTAAGAATTTAAGAGTGAGTTTGTCCCAAGGAGTTTAAAAAACTCGGTTATGTTTATGATACAAGAGGCAGCATATAATTTAACAGATATGGAAACATAAAAAGACACAATGGAATGTTTCCCTCTCACTCTGTCCCTACCATATGCCAAGTCTGTCATTAATGTTTGCTCTTGTGTCTTATGCATCCATATAATTTTTTGATGTGACATAAACCTCCATATTACAAATTTCTTTGCCCTTGGGAATGCTTAGTCTAGAGATCTTTACATAGAAGGATAACATACATTTCATCTATATAGTATTCCACTCTGTGGCTGAGCCATAAAATATTTAACCACAGTCTATGAATAAATATATGAATATTTCTACCAGATTTTACAGGCCAGGAAACCAAGGCTCAGGGAGGTCATGTGACTCACCTGAGGTCACAAGTCTTATGTCTGAGGGTGGTTGAGGAATGACTAGAGTTCTAGTTTGCCTGGTTCCAGCGTGAGGTCTTAAGCAATTTGCCATATTTACTGTCTGGCACAAGGTATTCAGTAAATAACATAACTGATTAATAAGCCAACAAAAGAATGGTCAGATAAATAAGGCAAAAAGATTGCCTCTTCCCCTTCCTCCATTTTTTCTGCTCTCCCCGCTCATTTATGTCGCTCTAGAGAGATCCAGGACAGAGATACAGCTGCCAATCAACATCCTTGGACAAAGCCCGCCCCCATCCTTTACTCCGGCCCTGGCTAAAGGAAATCCTAGAACGGAGGCAAACTTTGTATTTGCTGGCCCAGAGCCTCACAGCTCTGACAAGGTCAGGGGAGGAGGAGAGAGGGGCTTCTTGGGTAACGCAGCGGTGCTATCTCCCAGATGTGTGCTATCACCACAGAGCTGTATCTGAGACACCTGCTGATTAGAGGGCCAGCTTTCACTATCCACTCTAGAGCTCACAACCCTGCTTCCCCCACAAAGCAGACATCCTGAGAACCTTCAGGTTCTTCCAAATGTGCCAGAAAGCTGACACTGGGGCCTCATTTCTACGCTGTGTTTTACATTAGGCTCCGTCTTCCGATAAATTTAACACCGGAATTATATACAACATGAAGTGAGTGCAAGCCCAGCGACTCCTTATCCAGCTCTTGTTGGAGCAGCTGCTGGAACAGGGCTGCATCCGACAACAGGAGAGCCTCGTCTTTCAATGTGGAGGGGCCCTAGGGAAGGCGCCAGCAAGGTAACCTCCCCGTGACCTCGAGAGGGATCAGAAAGATTTACTCCATCTTGTAAGTGTCAGAAGAACACAGCAAACGCCTCCGTTTGCCTTCAGTCTTCTGGCTCAGAGCATGGCTTGCAGATTTACACACATGCTACACACCACCCACAGTCCACATCCTCTGTGGAATCCACGAGCATCTCTCTGAGGACAGAACCATTTCAGGTACACAGGGTCTCTGGAGAGAGGAATGGGAAGAATGGATGGAAGGGCCTAACACCTGTCCCCCCTCTGCCGTGATTGATCATAAGGGATATTTATTTAACAAGGGCTCAGAATTACGACTTAATTGGTTGTAATCTGCTCAATGAAGGAATAATGTCCTCTGCAATTATTCTAATCTGGTCCATTTAATCTAAAAATCTATGGGACATTACAGATTTTTTTTCTGAGGCAGAATGCTTGAATCTCTTTCTCTACATTTGCATTTCAGCTATTGACATACAAAACAAATGGCCACTTCTTTTAAAAGCTGAGATTTTTTTTAAAAAAAATCTATAATTTTTACCCATGCTGAATGTTAGCACTTACTAGCTGTAAAAACCAGCATTTGTAATTTTCCTGCAATGAGGCCCCTTAGCCTCTGTGTTTGTATTTCTTCTGTTCCCTCCACTGGGCTCAGACTAAAATATATAGAATGGAAATTTCATTCGCTCATTTTGTTTTACTTTGTGTGTGTGTGTGTGTGTATCTGTGTCTGTGTGTGTGTATGTACGTGTGTATGTGTTTGTGTGTGTATGTGTTTGTGTGTGTATATGTGTGTGTGTGTGTGTATAGATATCAGTAGTATGGGTGCATGTGTGTGTGTGTCTGTGTGTGTGTATGTACGTGTGTATGTGTTTGTGTGTGTATGTGTTTGTGTGTGTATATGTGTGTGTGTGTGTGTATAGATATCAGTAGTATGGGTGCATGTGTGTGTGTGTGTGTCTGTGTGTGTGTATGTACGTGTGTATGTGTTTGTGTGTGTATTTGTGTGTGTGTGTCTGTGTGTGTGTATGTACGTGTGTCTGTGTGTGTGTATGTGTGTGTGTATGTGTGTGTATATGTGTGTGTGTGTATGTACGTGTGTATGTGTTTGTGTGTGTATGTGTTTGTGTGTGTGTGTGTGTGTGTGTCTGTGTGTGTGTATGTACGTGTGTATGTGTATGTGTGTGTATGTGTTTGTGTGTGTATTTGTGTGTGTATGTGTGTGTGTGTGTGTGTGTGTGTGTGTATAGATATCAGTAGTATGGGTGCATGTGTGTGGGCTGAAACCAAAGAATGCCAATGTCCTGCTCCATTTCCATTTCCCTCTATTTTATTCCCTTAAGGCTGGATTTCTCTCTGGACCTGGAGTTAGGCTGGCAGCCATCAGACCCAGCAAGTCTCCTATTATCTCAGTTCCCAGTGTGAGACCATGCTTGGATTTTTATGTGCATGCTGAGGATTTGAACTAAGGTCTTCATACTTGCACAGCTAGCAGGCTTACCTACTGAGCCATTTCTCCAGCCCCTACAGTAGAAATCCAAAAGCAAGCATATCATTGTCATGTCCAGCCACCTTAGAAACAGAAAGGAAAATGCATTTACAAAGATTATCTTAAGAAGGAAGAAAGGGAGGGAGGAAGCGAGGAGGAGGAAAATCATGTTCATCTGCATTTGTGGGTTTACGCTAAAAATATTAATGTTTATGGTTCCTCCTACCATATCACATTGACAAATTTTGTTCTAGACACTGTTAAAAGTTTGTATTTCTTGAGTTTCAAAGAATCAAAATATGAATCATGGCAGAGCCATTTCTCAATGTTTTTGTTTTCTAATGATTACAACTCAATTCTAGTGGGGTTTTGCTGGCTATATATCAGAGGTGAAAATCTTCTTAAAGTAAATCATTATAAAACCCTTTCCCTTATACTATGCTGGTAGGGCCCCGCCTAAAGGTCTTTGGGGAAAATAAATAATGGGAATTTTGTTATTGATCTCATGCAGAGGCAGTGAATCTAATGAGTTATTGTTATTTTACCCAGAGCAAATATTATGAGGTCCAAAATAATAACATTCAATTAAAGAAAGCCAGCCTGATAGGACAAAAGATAAAAAACATAATTTAACAATGGATTTGTTTCAGGAGTTTCTAATGCTAATTTAGCCTGTCATACATTTAGAATGAAATTCTTTGCAAAATGTAGTTTCCCATGCCACCATAATAATTAAAGTGATTATTTATCTTGTGATAGACAAGTATCATCTCAGACAAAAGGAGGTTGCTGCTATTCATTAAAAGATAATTTATACTTTAGATTCATTTTTAAGTGTAGCAATAACAACAGAAGCCTTAAGCTGATAGCCAGGTCTCCCAGGATTTACCTAACTATTTGAAAACATTCACTCCGAGCAAAATGATGAAAGCAATTTTGAATGGGTTGCACAACAGAGCCTGGTTCAATGGCTCCTTGAGGCAGCAGTTGAGGGTCTCTAGATCATAAGGTCATTACACAGTTTGCAAAGTTTAGCAGGTCCAAGAAACCTTAGCATTTCAGAGTGTGGGAAAAAAAGTTGTCAACAAGCAAGTGTCCGTGCTATCCCTGTGGTATTATACAAAACTCGGGAAGGCTCTGTCTACTTAGTGTTCTGCTTTTGGTCCATCAGGCCACCAAGAAAACCTAAGTGACTTTCGAGTTTAAGGAAGCAGCTGGTACACTCTTAAGTCTTCGGAACAAAGCCCTCACTGTTTCTCCAACACTGACCTAATGTGCTTGCCCCTCACTCCTATTCTGGTGACCGAGCTGCCCCATGGCTGCCATGCCGCTGCCACGGCTCCGGGGCCTCTTCACTCCTCTTGCACCTCAGAGTGCCCAGCACTCTTGACACATGGTAAAAATGTTGGCAGAAGTAAGCACTTCCCTTCTCAAACACCATCACCAAACCAATCCACAAAGAGACATTTTTCTTTGTGACAATTTCCTTCAAATCTCACATGTTTCCAGGCCACAGACTGTAAGGAGTAAAGGAGGGCTGGAGAGAGGGCTCCGTAAGTGAGTAAAATAGAAGCTAACTCGGCTGGCATGTGCTTATAACCTCAGTCCCTTAGGGCAGAGATTGGTAGTCCATGAGGGTTCTCCAATCTAGACAAAATGGGAGCTCCAGGTTCAGTGAGAGACCCTGTCTCAAAAGATAAAATGGAGAATAACAGAGGATGATACCAGAACTTGACCTTGTCACACACATACACACAGGCAAGTGAACCTGTGATAAACACACACGTGAGCATATGCACACACTCAAACATACACAATGAATCTTTTAGGCCACTTGTCCTTTCTGAGACAAGTGTAACATGTGAGGATAAAGCACAAAAGAAGCCCTACGCATGTGGAAAGTCACTAGAAAAGGGTGTGTTTACAGATTCTTGTGTTTGTCTTCTCTGCACTCTGTACATCTTCATACATTACATTACAGGTTTCAAAGCCATTACCCAGCACTGCATGGGGGAGGAGAGCACGACAGAGACATAGCCTCAGTGCTTGACATACAGCAGACACTCACCAAATGTCTGCAGACTGAAGAAAGCAAGAAAAGTCACATCAAAAGTGTGCAGGAAAAAAAGGTGTGCGAGGATAGCAAGGAAAGTTTTTATTTGGGGACAAACTCACGAGACGACATGATGAGGATGTGTCAGTTAACAAATAATAAGCGTGGTTTAGGGAGGTTCTAGTGACCTGGGTAGGAGGGTAGAGCTAGGATTTACCAAACCTTCTACCCTCAGCTGATGTGAGGGATGTGGGAATGTCTTTCTGTATGCTGGGAATACCATTCTTTAAATAAAGGAACTGTTTTGGCCTATATCAAGCACCATAGGTAGGCAGGGAAATCAAGGCATAGGTAGGAGAAAGAGGGTGGAGTCAGACAGAGGTAATCCAGCTGACATGATGCAAGATGTAATGAAATAGGTAAGACATGGGCCAGATTAATGGAAATGGGTTGAATTAAGATGAAAGAGCTAGTCAGCAATATGCCTGAGACATAGGCCAGACAGCATGAAATTAATATAAGCATCTGAGTCACTTTTTTGGGGGGAAAAGTGGCTGAGGGTGGGTCTGGATCTCTGGCCCTATGAGGCCAGAAACCTTTTGTACATGCAGCCATGTGCTGAGTTTTAAGAGATGTAAGAAACAGCCTTCCGTCCTCACAAACAAGACCTTGCTTAAGGCACACCTATTTTCACTCAGTGGATGCTAAAAAATTTCAGAACTCAGGAAATGTCTTAAGAGTGTGGCTTCACAAATCAATATCTCATGTATTGGAATGACCATGTCCTTTGCCAGAAGAATCCAAAGCACTTGCAAAACCAACAACAGGGGTAAGAAAACCAATGCACACCTTTCCAAGAACCTGTCACCAAGAAGTTCATGGTCCCTAAGCTTCATCCAACTATCTTGTGAGCATTTCGAATTGCCTGGAAGAGGAGAAACAGAGAACCAAAATCTGTCAAAACAAATCTCAGCCATGTAATTTCAGTGTTTCATTGTGATGGAAAAACAGGCCCTTGCAGGCCTCCAGCTGAGGGCCCCTGCAGGACTCTGGGCCACATCTGCATCTTCAGCTGATCCAAGCAGCAGCTCAATGGGTATTAATACTCGACACCACATGACGCAGATGAGTTTGGGGATGGAATTAGCATGTGTTGGCTGAGGTTCCACTTTGGCACTGAACTGAGGTTCATCAGAAACAGGTACCATCTGGAATTGATGGAAGAGTCAAATTGGGTATGTCTCCACTCATGGAACTATTTGCCAGCCTTTTCGTGATTAGAGTACAGGTGTGGACTGTGGCTGTGTGAAGGGGAGGTTTGGTTGGCATTGCCTCAATGAATGCTCTGCTCATTCTACTATAGAAGTATCATTAGATCCATACAAAAGACTCTCCAACACTAAGAGCACAAGGAACATTTTGCTAACCAGTCATTCTTACTGGAAGACAGCACAGAAGAGCTAAGGACACAAACCATGAGTGGAAACACGTAATTCCCAAGCGAGAGTTAGTAATCAAGGGGCCAGGAAGAAGCCTCTGCCATCCCAGTACAAGCTGAGCAAGTGTGAGAAGGACTTGAGTTCAGTTTCCAGCACACCTGCCTACAAGCCAAGCACAGCCGTTTGGATGCGCACTGCCATCCCTGAGGAAATAAGTGGACAGGCAGATCTCTAGAGCCCATTGGCCAGCCAGGTTAGCCAACTGGTGAGCTCCAGATTCACTGAGACCCCATCCCAAAAATGAAAGACAAAACTTGATGGTGACCCATGACCTCTACAGCACACACATGCTTGTGCCTGAGCATACTACACAATATGTAGCTTTCCACAGGAACACACACACACAATCTTGAAAACTGTTGTTTTCAAAAGAGAATTTTTTAAAGTTGTCAGTCACAGACAGCTGTGTTTACACACAGAATGAAGTGGAAAACTCATGCAATTACCCAGATGATTTTTCATCAAAACATCCTTGTAACTGAAATACCCAGTACGTTGAAGATATGTGAGAGATTCTTACATTTGGAGCTTGAGTTTCCAGATACTTGCTTCGTCTCTTGGGTCTTGTCTAGGCCTGAACCCAGCCTGTGCACTGCTATGGAAAGACAATCATTTGCAGATGCTTATATGAAGGCATACCAATGTTTGTGGTGACAGGCAGACAAGGATGTCTCCTAGCACAGTCCAGACTTGGGGCTTAAGTCTGAGAAGCTTATTTTGAGAATGTAACTACACACAGATCATTCCTTCCCAACTCGAACCCTATAAAAAGTCACTTAAGCAAGTAACGTCAATTGCCTCAAACTAATCAAATCAAACAAAATGTTCCGCTAATGGTGCCCTGATTCGATTTTATAAAACAGCGTCTGAAAACAGGGTTTTTTAAATAATTAAAAATGAACCCCTTGAAACTGCCTTCTATTTGCTTCGGAAACCATACTTGCATACAAGTTTTCCTTGTCTTTATCATGTATCATTATATTTATTATTTTATCAGTAACATACCCTCTGATGGTACACCGATGGAGATCACAGGACAACTGTCTGATTTTTTTTCTCCTACCATGTGGCTTCTAGGGATCAAACTCAGGTCACTAGGATTTCAGCTAGGCCCCCTAAGCCATTTCAGTGGTGTATATTTAAATACACATGATAATGTATCAGCACAGCAGTGTGTCTACTGCAGCCAAACAGATTAACTCACTCATCTACTGTTTGCTGAAATCAACCAGAAAAACTAACTTTTTTTCATCTTTGTTTTGTAATGGTTTACTTAACCCAAACCCAAATAAATGTTTCATAATTTCCTATACAACATTTAAAGTCTCTCTGTGTGTACACTTCCCACACCTCGAATATAGCTGACTTTGGAATATATTCTCCAGGGACAGAATCTGTTCAAATGTTTAACACAAAGGAGAAGCACAGAATGCCATTAACTCAAATCTGGCTCCAAAGTATAAATTCATTTTAATTAAAGATATCTGATAAGCGCCTGTGCTGAAAGAAATGGGTGGCAGTGGAGAGGGCACCAGAAAAAGACCTATCTTTTGCAGAAAAAATTTTTTAAATTACACAAAGAATTCAATAACCCAAGCAGGTTTCTGGAAAGCTTCTGTCTATGCATGATGAATAAAATGGTTAAAATGTGTCAGAATGGTCTCCTGAAATGATATGGGTATATAGGTAACATTTGAGCCAACAAATAAATAAAAATAAATGGATCAAATAGAAAATGTACATAATTAATAAACACAAAATCAGAAACCAAGACATAACTAGGAACCTGGACACGCAGCAATTTGCAACTTATGCTGCACATTTAGAATAATCTAGAAATTTAAAAATAATTAGACTATGAACCTTCCTAGGTGACAGGACATTAGATCCTCCAGATAATGCCTACATGCATCCCATCTCCAGAATAATGGTGAGAGAGCCTGTGAAAGTAGCCATCAGGGGACAACCCTCATCTAGGAAACTTATGCCGAGCTCCTAACATGCACCTCGGGGCCCAGAAGACACACACTGAAAACACGACCAGAGCATCCCTGCTGGATGACCCAGGACAAGGTACAGAAAGAATGAAGTTCAAAGGCTGTCCCTGCATGAAGCAAGAAATAACTTGAAAACAACCAAGTACTCATGAAATCTGAAGGACTCACACAGAAGTCAGATTAACCCTGGCAGTTGCCTTTGAGACCCTATATAGGAATCCTTCCAAGGCCACTGTCACCAAAAACCAACCTGAAACAAAACAGCATGGTAGAACCCATGAAAGCAACAAATGGGAGACTGTGAGAACAGATCATCCTGAAAGTCTCTAAAATAACTAAGGCCAGTGAGACAGAGAAAGAACAGAAATCACAAGACATTTCAAAAGTGACAAGGCTTGAGCTAGTGGGACAGTTTAGCAGGTGTTTGTCAACAAGGCTTACGACCAGACTTCTATACCTGGGTCCCCTAGAATGAGAAAACTGATCCCAAAACTTGTCCTTTGCTCATAGATACAGACATTCATAGACAGAGAGACAGACAGACAGACACACACACACATGTGCATGCACACCACACATAATTGTAATTTTTAATTTAAAATATTCTTAAGACACTAAGAATTTAAATTTTAAATATATACTAGCTTAAAAGTTAATTTATGGTTCAATGGAACATAGAAGAAGTTATATCTAGACTACACTTGAACACTCAAACAGAAGGTATATCAGCAATGAGGAATAGAAAATATAAATCTGAATTGACGGGAGTAGGAAGAATAAGCAGTTCACAGGGAAGATGCTGGGAGGATGGAAAGCATTAGGAGGGAATCTAAGCAGAAAATACGAAAGTGAAATCAAGATGTATTCACATTGGGAAAAATATTACATAACACCAAGTGGGAGAAATTATAAACAAAGTGGGGGCTGAGGAAATGGCTCAATGGGTGAAAGGCTTGCCTTGAAAGCATGAGGATCTAAGTTTGAATCCCCAGAACCCACGTTAAAAACGAGATGCAGCAAACATGGACACAGAAGGTCAGAAGCTCACGGGCTAGCTAGCCCGCATGCACAGATGTGACAAGAGACCCTGCACCTGAGACTGTCCTCGGCTGCCTCACATAGGCTGTGGTGCAGGCTCACACACCCACACACATACACACAGCAAAAATAAAGCCGTGTCTGAGCACCCAGTGAAACAAAAACAAGAAGGAAATGTTATTATATTAGAATACAAGAAAAATAATATGACAGCTTAGAGAAACAGACTGACAGCCAACTCTTAAAAGTGCTGAGAGAGAATTTCACAGTGGAAAACTTCCTCTTCACTCATAGTCTGAAGTGCTGAGGCTCTTCTGAAACTCTGAGGGTGTGCCTACTGAAAGGACCCTTGGGACTGCAGCAGCATCAAGGCTGTCTCTGTCCTCACCTATTTGAAACTCTCCAACCAGACCCAAGTGTGGACCAGGAGGGTCCAGAGGGACAAGACACTTGCTGCAGCCTTCCACTGTGTTCCAGCCTTGCACTGTTTGGTGGCCTGTTTGGGGACCCTGCTGTGACAAAGTGTATTATGAAAGGTTATTCACCAGCACCACCCACCCACCCAAATTCTGAGAGAAAATAACTACCAAACTTGAATCCTCTACCCAAAGAAATTAATATGCAAGAACAAAGAGCAAATAAAGGCATTTCCAACACACAAAGAACAGGTGAATATATCAGAAAATAATTATTTTAGAAAAAGCATTGAGAATTATAACTTGTTTTTAAAAATGGGTAAAAGAAGTGTGAAGACTTCTCACTAAAAGAGAAGAAACAGCAGACAAAAAGATGTTTAATATCATTTAAAAAGTAAAACACAACCCACAGACACCACTGTATGTACCCAAGAATGGTAAAATCCAAAATGTGACAATGCCTAATGCTGGTGGACACACAGAACAATAGGAACTCTCATTCATGGAGTCACAAGATAGAACAGCCCACTTAGAACATAGTCAGGCTAAGCATTGGCTTAAAGTTCAACCATGCCGTCACACACCCAGGTATTTACCCACGTGAGTGAAACGTTTAGGTGAAGCACAAAAGTTATGGGAGTACCCAATGGCTTTCTAACTGGATTTAGATCCTTCTCCACAGGAGAAAGCTCATGCCCAGTATTTCAAATTGGGACAAGAATCCATGGCTGAGAGTTCAGAGGTCCCAGGGCCAAGTGTCCTACTATCATGGAGGTGGATGGACACAGTATCCAACTACCTCTAAATTAGCCTTTGTATCCTCAGATCAGTGCAGAACTCAGGGCTCAGCAGAGACGTTTCTTTGTGTTGTTAATGAAGAAACTCAAAAATGACCAAAGTGCAGAGAATATGTATTAGTGGAGTACTCAAACAGTGACAGAATGTCTATTTCGTGCCATCATGCCCCTTACCCATCAGGGAGCATCATGGAAGGAGATAGAAAGATCATAAGAGCCACAGTTTGAGGAGAATCCCTGTGTTCTGGAATGACAAGATCACTGCATCGGTGAACTCAGAGCATCTGTGACCATCTGCACAAGATTAAACCAGCCCACATTCTAACATGGAAGGGGTGAACTCATGAGTCCTCACCTGTCAGCTGAGGAGCTTTGAAGAGTTGACACTGTCTAATAGAGGAGGAGACAGTTCTAAGATTTTCTTTTTTTTAAAATTTCAGGTGTTGGAGCGTTCAGCCTGTGTGTATCTTTCTGTACCATGTGCATGTGGTGCCCTTCAAAGTCAGGTGTAGCCCCTGGTAGGTCAACCTCGCTCCACTGGAAAAATCCCAACCCATGATTATATATATCTAGGCAGCATAAATTAGACAGTGAGAAAGAAAATATAATGTTGGGAGGTTGTCAAGAGGTAGAGGGTAGATCTGGAAAGATTTAGAGGGAGAAATAGGAGCAAATAGTAGCAAAATGCATTTTACAAAACTTCTGTTTAATTAAAATATTATATAAAAATTGTCGGGCCACAAATCTTGAGAAAAAAATCTTTATATCTTTATAGCTTTATTTATAATTTTCCATCACTGAAAACAGCTAAAACCTGAGCCAAGACCTCCCTCAGCAGGAGGATGGACAATCTTTCATGGTCCTTACAGTGCGATGCAATTATCCAGCAACTGAAAGTGAACCAGTTTATAAGATGACACAATTACATCCAAACTGTGAAGACAAACAATGTCCCGACGGGAAGGGAATGGAGGGGTTTCTAGAGCGATGACACTATTCTTTAAGATACTGATGGGGTGGAGCACAATTGTGGTGCAGACCTAATCCTAGCCACTTGAAAGCTAAGTCAGGAAGACTGAAGATCACAAAGTTCAAGTCCCTCCTAAGCAACTCAAGGAGACCTTGTTTCAAAATCAGATTTTTAAAAGATAAAAATAACATATGTATGCCAAACCCAGGGAATTTCATGATGTAATGCAAACTGTATACTTTAAGATGAAAATGCATCCATATTATAACATTATGAGTCCTTGACTGTGACAAATATACCACACTGAGTAAAATGTTAATGGTGGAGTAGATACAGGAACTCAGAACTCTGCTCAAGTTTTCTGTAGATCTAAACTATTGCCTAAACATAGAGCCTAGAAACAAGGAAAAGGTTAAAGAAATTAATCCTGAGCATTCACACTTGGTAAGGTGTGTGCCAACAGAGACACCTCACCCAGGGTGGCTAATATGCTAGGAAACTGGAGGATGTGGCAAGGACATAAAAGCCGAAACAAACAAAATTAACTTTGAAGTATTTAAAAGAAAGGTAAAAAAGTGTGTACCACCCCATTTATGTAACAGAATTTTATCTCAATAAGCCATGGATACTTCATAACCCAGTCAGTCATTCCATTTATATATAGAATGTACACATCCATATTCACAGAGGGTCCAGAATAATAACATGATTACAGCACTGTTTGCCATTTCAGACACAAAGAAGTGCCCTCATCACTTACGGGAAATCCTCTTGGTAACCAAGTAGAGAGACTGGACAAACACCAGCCCCACAACATCAGAATTCTGGAGATAAAGAGGTGTTTACACAGACAAAAGAGCATGTGGCAGTGGGCATGCCCAAATGGAATCTAAAGATATACCTTCCAAATAAAGAGCAGCCGTCATTCCCAACCCACCCATCTACCTCAGCAAAAGGCACCATGGGGCACCCAGGTGAACAGACACACAGATACTCATCATCCCTACCCAGAGTCCACCAGGGTCCTGACCCAGGGCTGAGCTCCCAGGAGCTCTGGAGCACAGGCTTCCTCCGTTTTCTTCCCGCTTCTGCTCTTGCCTGCTATAGGAGATTCATGAACACAGCTATGACACTAACGTCTCCCAAATCCTCCAGTTTTCTCATGCTTCCCACAGTCCAGCTTGCTCTCCTGCCACCATCCTTCTCACCCACCTGTTCATATTCACCTAAACCAAAAACATCTGTTCCATTTCTGAGCCTGCGCCCTAGCTGGCTCCCCAAATTCAAAAGTTCTTTACCATTGTGACTCTCCTTAAGACAGCACCGACTGAGGCTGGAGAGATGGCTCAGCCATTGAGCATACCTGCAGTTTCTCCAAAGGACCAAGTTTTGAATCTCAGAACCCCACTTGTTCATGGCCATCTGTAACTCCAAGTCCAGGGATCCAGCACCCCACAGACACACAGACAGACAGACAGACAGACAGACAGACACACACACACACACACACACACACAATATAATAAAAATAAACCTTAAAAGAAACAACAAAAGTAGTCCTGTTAGCCTCCCCTGACCGTCTCTCCTCTCTGTCCTTATTTATGGGGTGTGTCCCTAATCAGAACGGAGGCCCTTCATGTCCCTCCCTGTATCCCCAACATGTCTGACTGGGAAAAGACTCTTCATCAATTATTTAGTGACACTTGAGAGGAAGCTCAATTGTTCCTATGGTGATTTCTTTTTAAGATGAGAAGAAGAAAATGGTCCATATGCTCACTAGGTGCTAAATGCTGGAATCCTCTCAACCTTATGTATACTTGACATAAAACTCTGAGTCCCAGACCCTGGGAAAGCCACTGTGGCTTCCATAGGCTGAGTCCTTCCAAATCTGTGATACTGCACTTCTGTCAGAAAGAGGCCTGGGGAGGGGGGAGTGGGTGTAGAGGAAGGAGGGAACAGGATGGCCCCAGAGCTGGAGTCCAGGGGGCTTCTCACACCAGGCAGGTCACTAAAGCATCCAGACTCGAGCTTTGTCTCCAATACTCAGATTTTCCCCAAGTGTGTGGGACAAAACACAGCTATCTCTTTCCCTGGAGCCTTGTGGGTAATAAGTACTGCTCTTGGGAGGCCAGGTGAGCAGCCTGAACATGACTTTCAACCCTTCCACGATTAGACAGGACAATGATTCACATTCCACCCACTGTATTTTACCTAAAAGCTTCTCCAGGCTCCAGTTTCCAAAGGGCTAGGATTCAGTGTTCCAAGCTGTCTGGGATCCATTTCCCTCACACAGCTGACAGGATATCAAACCCCACATTTTATCCAGTGTTTTTCTCTAGGGCATTTCCTTCAGGGGTCTATAATCCTTGGGCAGATATGAAAGTAACTCCTGTTGAGAAAACCAATCGAGGCTGGAGGGTTAAAGGACGTGTGTAAAATAATGCCCTTCTCTCTTTAGAGAGAAATACTGAGTATGCCAGTCCTTGTGCTTTGCCACATGGGTGCAGTTGGCCCTTCTCAAATGTGACAATGACGGCAGTTGCTGCCACGGTGCATTCCGAGGTTTAGCTCCAGGCTCCATCTGCAGGCCTGCGCTAGGCCACCTCAGCTCTCCTCAGCCCTGCTGCTGCCACCAACCCTAGATGACTTCCCTGACTCATCCCATTCTGGCTTGTCTCCTGCTCTTAGTCTTTCTCTTTCTGGAATATTCTTCCCACCCCGACCAAACCAGCTAATAGTCCTCCTAGCAATACCTGCTTCTCTTTTGGGGGGCATTGTATTATTGAGGTTATCTGTGCACTGCCCTCCCCACAACTGCTAGCACATAATCTCCAAGCATTAAGTGGAGTCTGGCATTGTGACTATCATTTCAGCAGGTACCTAGTTCGGGGTATGAGAGTCTGTGAGACTCTGGAGTACTTTGAACCACTTGCACCCAAAGAAACACAGAGAATTACTGTGAGATGTCACTCTATTGACTTTGAAATGACACCTCCAACATGAAAAACAGACACAAAAGCTACAGATCAAGAGGTCATCTTCTTTGCCAAGTCTGGACCTCTTATAGGTTCTAAAACCAAGTTCTCAGGGAGATGTAGTCACATGTTCTTATAATCCCAACCACTGAGGATGCCCAGACAAATGGACTTCCTGAGCTTGAGAAACAAATCCTCCTTCTACAATAACTGGTGATCCAGCCACAAAAAAAGAAAACAGTAAATAAACTCGTCATTGTCCAAGAGATGCCCCTTCATGCTTGGCAGTATGACTATGCACACCTGTCCTGGTCCACTTTGGTGCTGGGTATCCACTAAGACATGGTACCAAATAATTACTCAGAACTTTGTTTGCATCCACCTGGTTGCCATTTGCTGTGTTTATTCTTTCATTTCTTCATTCACAGAGTAAATATTAGTGCCTATGGTGAGGCTTTCGTCAACTAGGGGCAGAACAAGTAGAAAAAAGCAGATGAGGCCCTTGCTTTGACAAGTTCTATTGAACGACACATCAACAAATACACAGAAAAAAAAATAGTATCAGATGGGCTGCGTTTGTAGACACCATGATATGGGGGCTGTGGTAATGGGTATTTGAGAGCTAAGAAATAAGGCAGAAGAAGAGAAGAATACTAACTGTGCTTAAAAGAGCAAGCTCACTTAAAAATGCCACTTCCAAAGCTTGTATCCAAAACGTCCTAGGAACAAGTAGATAGTCCTCGTCTAGTGACACTCACATACAATGTCTACAATTCATAGGCAGGAGATATAGCAATGGAGACTTGGAATGCTAAGAAACATGAGTGATGTGGCTCTAATTCAGTGACCAGGCAGGCCTGATTTTTCAAAGTAACTGTGACTTCTAGCTGTAGCTCTCTACTGAAACCTGGTGATGGCCTGGCGTCATCTCTGTCCCTCTTTCCAGGGTAGAAATCATTGCCAGCACAAAGCCAACCAGCACTGGCTTGTTTCACCATGGGCCCATGAGCTCTGCCCATGTGCTTGGTACTCAGAATAGTCAGTTCTTTGTCACCCAAAATATCAGCTCAAATTCACCTCTCAGTGAGGCTCGGCTTGGCTTCCCTATGTGACAGGGGGCCCTGTCCTCCAGTGACCATCACATGAGTCTGTTTTTTATTAAGGGCACTGGCTGCCATCAGCACCTACTTAATTCAATCATGCTGTAACTCACTACTGAACTGTAAGCGTCATCTGTCTTGCCCACACCAGTGTCCCCAGGACCATGCGCAAAGCATTCTAGCTTCCAAAGCATTAAAACAGCTACTGATGAAATGAATTCCCAGGAACCTTGAAGATGCACCGAGGAGCACATGGTGGGTCAGAGCGGAAGAGTTCCCCAGGAAACCACCAACAGCAGCATAGGCTTTTTCTACCCAACATAAGAGGTGAGGGGTGAAGGGAACTGAATGTCACAGGCCTTCTCCTGGTACAATGAAACATGAACTGTGCCATGTTGCCAGGTTTGTAAGATAGAAATGGCCCATATTGCCCACCTTACCAGAGAACAGAAGAGCTAAGGAAAGCAGCTAAGTTAATGGGATCTTTAGAGACTGTAACTCAGGCATCTGATAGACACATGTGCATACACACACACACACACACACACACTCACATACATGAGAGAGAGAGAGAGAGAGAGAGAGAGAGGAGGAGGAAGAGAAAGAAAGAAAGAGACAGACAGACACACAGACAGACACACAGACAGACACACAGACAGACAGACACTGATTTTTCTCAGGTCCAATGCCAGCAGCCCTCTAGACTTAAAACCCTTCAATCAAGAAAGCTCAAGGTTATGGGAAGGCCAGACCTCAAAATGCCAGCATCCCAGACTCTGCTCAAGGTGACACCCTAGGAGCACTGGTATGCGATGCACAGCACACAGTCAGGCTTACAGGGAAAACTGTCAGAGTCACTTACATGGCAAGGAGAGTACTGATCAGAGTGCATGTGAAGAGAGGTGTCTGTGGAGAAGAAGGCTACGGGCATGCCATTACCGCAGTGACCCCTCTGAGTTACAGGGAGCTCCCTGGAGTATAGCAGGTCTTTAGTTCATTTTTTTTTTATTGCTCACTGTTATGAAATATAAAACTCTTGAGTACAAAATTTTCTATTTTAGGACCTGCTAAACATTTAACTTTGTATTGAACATCTATGGTAAATATTTGCCAGGCATTTAAGGCCTGCGTCAGAGTGCTTTACTTAACAAGCACACTGCCTTTAAATTCTGTTTGTAACACTCCCCTCGCGCTCCTCACCTTCCTGGGAACCATATCTGCTCACTTTCCCTCACTCACTCCAGTTTGATCAGCAGGCCGAATGGTTCCTCATCAGGAACCATTTCCTAAAAGCTATTTCTACCTAAATCCACTTGATTTTCTTTTTTTTTTTTTTTTTTAAACTTTATTTATTTATTTGCCTTGGTGTTTGCCTGGAACTGGAACTACAGACAGTTGTTAGCTGCCATGTGGGTGCTGGGAATGGAACCCGGGTCCTCTGGAAGAGCAGACGGTGCTCTTAACCACTGAGCCATCTCTCCAGCCCCACTTGATTTTCTTAATGGAGGATGTGCGGAGGACAGGTGAGTGCTTAGGATGTGACCACATCACCTTCAGTCTCTGACAGATTCTAACTAGTAAGGTATACAGCTGCACAGTGGGGTCACTTTGTTTTCCCCGCCAACCAGGGCAAGCATAATTACAGAGGCCTTTCTGGAAAGCATCCAGGAAGTCTGAGATCCACCTTCACCCCGCCCACCAGGAAAAGCCATAAGGATAGATAGACAGGATACAAAGCCCCTCCTGAGTGAGGGTAATGTCTTGATGATGAGTGTTTGTTCTGTAAGTAAGCACTTTTCACAATGATTAGATCCCTTTCACAGCGAGTGATGCCCTTGGACATGGAGTCTCAGAATTGATTCAACATTCACACCTCTTTATAACAACAGCTAGTATCCAGTGTTTAAAACATGCAGATGAGATGTCTTAAGTGATAAATTAAGGAAGATAACCTTGAAATGGCCACCAGCCTACCTCTTTTCACTACAGCACTATCCAACCCATACAAAAACATCTTTTCTAGAGTCTAATATGCTTCTTCCTTTTGCTCCAGGTTAGAGAAGACCAGCTCAGTATGAAACACAAATGAATTGTGTCTAGTGACCATGGTGGAGGATCTAGCAGGCAGCTGAATGGCTGAATGGGCTGTGAAGGAGGACCCCTCAAATTAGAGAGTTCAGAAACCTCACAAAACTCATCCATTGATTCTCAGGGGTCCTCCGAAGCCCACATAGGAAGCACTGGTCAAAGTAAGAACTCAGAAACTAAAGACAAAAACTCAGATGACTTGGTGGCAACAAAGATCTAAAACATTCTGAAGTCCTGACAGGACAGTCACCAGCTGCTAAACCAAGGTCAAAGGCACCTCCAGGTCCCTCTTCCTAAGTCTTCTACAGTGAGAGGTACAATTATCTGCTCAAATATAAAAGGGTGCTTAGACCAGAGGAAGCTAAGAATCCATCTTGAATTCAGTTGTTTCTGTTCTTACAAAATGATTAGAAAGGCAGCAAGTAACAAAGCACTTACTGCTACACAAACTTGGCTGGGATTCAGCATCTGCTACCAGCCAGCTGTGTGTACATGGGTCATCGGGTTTGGGGGTTTGGGTTCCCCTCCCATGCAAAGTGTGATGAATGTCCCATCTCCAGGCCAAGACTCAGTGCTTTAGTGAAGATCCCATAAAATATCTTAGAAGTGCCTCTGGCATCTTATTTATGGGCACCCAGGGGACATGCCACTGTTAAATTATCTCAGTGGTTGACAATGGGTAACCAGCATGAGCTTGACAGTGATCTCAAGGCTGGAATTTGAATAGAAAGCACCATAAACATTTTCTAGGAAGCACCACACTCAACCTTCAAGCTTGAAGATTTCCATGGAAGTCACCACCCTTATTAGCAGTATTGGCATTCTCAGGGAGGAATCTTGTCACAGAGCGGGATATTCCAGAGCTGACCCTTAGAAACACCCCATGTAATCATACAGTCTGCATTCAAGAAAGGCAGCCTTTAGTCTCCAAAAGAAGTCACATCCAGGATTCTCTAGACATCTCAACCCAGACAAAGGAGACTGAAACAAGTAGGCAGTGCTTAGGAATTTTGACCGTCACCTGACCTCTTGCTCAATATAGTCCTAGTAAGACCACTTTCTCTCTGGACGACCCAGTCACCAACAGCTGTGGAATGTCAAAAACAAGGCTGCAGGGTCTAAAGTTACCCCTCCTCCACCATGAGAGAAAGAAAACACATTTCTGGGTCTCTGACTTTATGTTCTTCTGCTGAGGAACAAATGTCGACAAGATATAGGATGCTCGGTGGTGCCTGCCACCCAAACGCATGGAACATAATTTTATACAAAGCTACTCCCGCTTAATTGTGGTGCGTTACATATTATGCTCATTGTTTCTGAAACTGGAGGGGAATGAATAATTTATTTCAGACAAAGGAAACTCTTGAATATGAAATGCCTCATCTTTTAAAATTACAATTTGGAAGACAAGAATGAAAAAATATCCCACGCCAGCGAACCCTACACTACTAATAGAAAACAGTGCATTGACTGTTCCTGTGTTGTTTGCAAACATTACATTTCCAAAACCTTCTTCAGCATAATGGGGGAGGGGAAACACCAACTTTTCACCTTATTCACATCGGCTCCACACTGGGCTCATGTGTCCAATGTGAGTTTTCTGTACCGGGTGAATCTCTTCCTCTCCCACTAATATGCCCTGGCTTGCCTAAAAATCCCATATACAGATTTCCTTCCAGAACTTTCTCTTTTGTTCATGTTTTCTACCTCTTTTCTCCTTCACTGCATCCTCAGGCCACTTCACCCCACTCTGTGCTCTAACTCATCACCATCTCCCCATCACTTAGCCTAGCATCTGACACACAGAAGGCGCTGAAAACAGATATTCTGCTACTATGTATCATGAGTTAGACCTTGCATTGTTTAATGTACACCAATTGATGATTTCCATTTCTAGTACAGCTACTAGTGTTTTTTCTTCTCTCTCCCCCAATTCAACCCATCTATCTCCATTTCATGACAAACTGAGGCATGAGGAAGGAGGGGCTAGAGAACAGGAAAGAAGCCTTTGTCTGCTGTGGGAAACACTACAACCAAAAGTAACTCACAGCAGGAAGGGACTTACAGGCCCTGTTAGAGCTCATCACCAGGACAGCAGAAACTGAAGCTGAGGCCGTGGAGGAGCGCTACTTACTGGCTTGCTCTCCAGGTTCATGCTCAAATACCTTTCTTCTTCCTAGGAAGACCTGCCCAGAGTTGGTACCACCCACGGTGAGCTGGACCAGCCCACATCAATCATCAGAAAATAACCTCACAGACTTGCCTACAGTCAACCTGATGAAAGCATTTTCTCTACTGACATTTCTTCTTTCCATGACTCCAGTTTGTGTCAAGCTGACAGAAAACCAAAAAATCAACAAAAACAAAAAACAAAAGCAAAAAAAAAAAAAAAAAAAAACAAACAAGGACCACATTAGACTTTGCTTGCTTCCCACTTCCGAAGCTGTTCAGTAATGCCAAAGCATGCTAAGAACACTCTCTTCTCACCACCTCCTGAACTGGATAGTGCTGCTTGCTACCCCACCCCACTAAGAGAGAACTAGAAGGCTGTATGTCATGTTTTGTCTCTGTTCCCACAGCTAGTGAGTGCTGGAATGCAGAGTTCAAACCCATGCTTAGCCACAAGTTTCTGTTTGTTACCACTGTGCTGAACTGCATTCGAACCATCAAGACCTCATGTCTGCCCCTCCCCATGCTCACCCTGTGTCCAGAACAGCAGTTCTTAACCTGTGGGTCATGAACTCTTTCTCTCTAAACCTACTCCCAAAAATATTTACATTACAATGTATAACAGCAAAATTCCAGCTATGAAGTAGCAATAATGTAACTTTATGGGTGGGGATCACCACAAAATGAAGAGCTGTAGTAAAAGGTCAAAGCATTAGGAAGGTTGAGAACACCTGCTCTAGAAGAACTGCAGACAGACAGCCTAGTGGACCTCTGTGTGGAGAGATGCTTCAGGCTCTACGTTTCCTCCTCTTAGGAAGAAGCCAGAGGCAAAGACAGTGCCACCTGCCCCCACCCTAGGAGGTCTTCAAACCGATGGTATTCCTACACCAGAGAGAGCTTGAGAGGTTCCTGTTCACTGAAGGAGGAGGGTGGCCTAGGGTACAGTACATACATACAGCCCATTCTCTTTATTCTGCTTCCTAACATGTGTCCTGGGGTCAGTGAGCATCCCATGCCATCAGGTCAAATTCCTGCCTTGAGAACCTTGGGGTCTTACTCAGAGTACAGATTCCAGCTAAGAACTGTCTAGAAGAGACAGATGTCAGAGGAAGAGAACAGTGAACAGAAAGGAAATGAAAACACCCATACATGGAGACCTTGCTTCCCAGGGACCAGCAGTCTGCAGAGGAGTTTGCCAACACTTCCTCTGTCCTGCAGGATGGTACCAGCTGCAGGATGGTACCAGCTGAAGAACCTAAGACCATCCTGATAAAGTCAAGGCCTGTCCTGAGCCCAGGACAGAGGCAAGGTTGGGGTGGGATCCCACAGGAAGATAGTCTGTGAGCACTCCCAGAGGCCACCAGGAAAGGCTTCTTATCAGTAACACCATGCAATGTCTGTGGGGCTCCACAGAGCAACTGTCAAAGACCACCTTTGCCTCCACAGCCCAAGTGTCTCCGAGACATCACCACAGTCTGATTCCTGACTGTTCCACATCCTGCATTCATTCCAGCAGCCATCCGTCTGCCTCACGGTGTTCTTGGGACCACCCAGGATGGTCTAGACAGCCTTACACTCCCCCAGTGGTTCTGCCTGTCTGCCTCAGGCACCTGAACAGTGGGCAATATGCACAGGGTGTTCACATCCTAGAACCTTCTATGTGCCCCACCCCCTTCTCCAGGTCACACAGGTCAGTCACACAGGGGGAAGCAGCATGGACTTGATCTTCTGCTTCTACCAGGAGCTGAGGCAGCAGCATGGCACTCCTGACCTTATTCACTTGCCTGGAAAGAACTTGGAATGAGGGGTATTCCCATGTCAGTCCTCATGTTCTTCTCCAGTCAGGAAGCATTCAGAGCCCCATGTTGCTTTCATGACACAAACTCTATCAGGTTGAAATATGTAGGATGTCTGCTATTTTGCCATACTGAAAAAATAAAAAGTGGCCAGAGCATGTGTTTCAGACTAAAAGTGCCAGCAACGCTGAGGACTGGAACTGTTGTCTTTTCCTGGCGTTAAGGCAGGACAAGCACATGTGCCTCTCTACTCAGGCTGTTCCCATCATGCCTCATGCCTGGTGCTCCTGCCACAGGAAATGGCCCAGACTTGATGAATCTTCTGCCGTTCTTCTGCCTGAATTCCCTCCCCAACCATCTCTATTTATCAAACTCCTATTCATTTCACAAACCCCAACTCAAAAGTCCCCTTCAGGTTGTAAAACAACATCTTCTAAGCATGACACAGGCATGAAAATCAAGAACTCATAGCAGCTTTTCCAATTGGCCTTGGGCCCATGCAAGTCTGGCCTGCCTAACAATCAGATATGGATGGATATAGGGTTTATAGGGCTCAACCACAAATACTGGTAACTAACAGATTCTCTGAGAGGTAGGGGACATAGTGTCCAGTCTTATAGTCACTGGTGAGCCCACCAGACTGCAATGGATAGATACAAATCTATGGTCACACAGTTAATCTAAGTTATAAAACCAAACCAAATGTCATAAGCATGGAACCCAGGACTCCAAAGAGTCATGAATATAAATGATAAAAAAGAAAAGGGGCTGGAAATGGGTAGGACAGAAAAGGACAAGAGAGTGAGGGGAGGAACTAGAATGTATTACATACACATATGAACAAAATTTATTCATAAAAGAAATCAAAGACAAGTTAAGGCATTTCCAAGGGAAGGTGAGTCCCGTTGGCATCCTTCCACCTTACAGCCCTATCCAATCAACTGAGCTATGTGGGGGTTCTATTCACTCACCATACATTGTTTTCTTCATATGTATCTATAGGACAGAAAAAGAATCTTTAGAAGGTGGGGAAGGGAAATATATCTGTGAATGAATTTGACAGGAATAAAATTCTATCACCCTGAAAAGCTGACAAAAACAATAGCCTCTCAAACTAACCAAGCGATGGTGGCTCACGCCTTTAGTCCCAGTACTTGGAGGCAGAGGCAGAAGGATCTGTGAGCTCTGAGGCCAGCCTGGTCTATAGAGTGAGTTCAAGGACAGCCAAGGCTACACAGATAAACCCTGTCTCAAAGAAACAAAACAAAACAAAATACAAAATCCCTCTAACTGACCAAACTTTCTAATTCTAAAATAAACATATGTAATATATAATGTATTGCCACACAATCTCACATAGTATGTGATGCATACAGCACTTATAGCCTGTGTCATATTACATATGTAACATATGCTAAATGTTATGTAATGTAACATGTGAGTATATGTGCCATATGTGTCATATTTGTGTGACCTAATAGATATTAAATGCATACATGTGTACGTACTACCCAGTAAATAGTATCTACCAGTCTTTCACATAGGTTGTACACTGAACTCTCATGGGACACATATGCTGCATATGTATAAGCAGATGCCACCACACAAACCCTAAAGCCAATGTCACACATTAGAATGCTGGCTCTTCCACAGCTTGTTTTTGTTTTTCTATTTTGTGTGTATATGTATATATGTGTGTACGTGTGTGTGTGTGTGTGTGTGTGTGAGTACAGTGTACATGTGTATGCATGCACCTGTACATGTGAAGGTTTTCCATGTGTGTAGTATGAATATGTGTGTATGATGCACAAGCACATACTAGTGAAGGTCTGAGGTTAAAGGCAGGAGTCCTCCTCAGTGGGTCTTCCTCCTGTTCACTAAGGCAGAATCTCCAGTTCAAACTTAGAAGTCACCAATGAGGCTAGTTTTGCTGGCAGCTTGCTTTGAGGTTCCTCTGTCTCAGCCTCCTGAGGCTACCATGTCCGCCATCTGCATTTTACTTGTGTTCCAAGGGTGAGTACTCTGGTTATCATGCTTCTGCTCAAGAACTTCTATCACGGTGCTTCCCAGGCCCTGCCACAACTTAGGTGTCTGTATGTCTGATGACTTTATCTGGGTCTCAGTTACCATATCCAGCAAGTAGGGCTGGTTTCCATTCCTCAGCAAGGACTAACCAAGCTGTTGCCTATAAAATGTTCATCGTGGTGTCTCACCTCTGTCCCAATTGCTCTCTTTCTTCTCTTGAATGACTCCAGTGAAGTCACTCATTTGTAGTTGGAAGCATGCTCACTGTCAGCCTACTCATCCTTCTCTAAGCTCTGAACAGAACGGGCTCCACTGGGACACCACCCCCCGCCCCCTAGGATCTAGTGATCTCCTGGCATCTGCTTTATCAAGGGTTTATTTGCAACTCATAGGAACAAAGATCAATGAACCATTTCATAAACATGGGCTTTAAGGAACCTGCTGGTCTATTCCTTCCAATGGTGCAGTCAATACTGATTTTCATACATTATTAAGTGTTTGTGCAACAACAGTGTGCAGAGGACTCTGGTGCTTCCTGGACGATTTGCTGGGGCATAAAGGGAAGGGGTGCAGTGTAGAAGACAAATGAGTCACACATGAGGTCACCTTAAAGTGGGACTCAACTATGTACTCCTTTCTCTACCACTGTGTAATGCTATTTATATGACAACATGACAAAACGCGGCCCCAGGCATTCTGCTCCACTTTAGAAACCTTCCCGCCTCACACAGAAGTGGAAAAAGATAGAATGCAGAAATTGCTTCTTTGGTTAATATTTCTGCAGTTCCGCCGGAATGGCTTTAATAGCGCGTGCGTTCTGGATTCCGGGTCTCAATTAAGAACCCATCAGAATGCAGGGCCAAATATTAAAATAACAGATACTGGCTTATATTTCAACTTTTAAGGCCCTTTGTCAAATGGTTTCTTAATGTAGAAGACAGAGGAAGAGAAGCTGGGAATTGAAGAGGAAAAAAAGAACTAAATATCTCCCCTAGAATAAGGAATCCAGGCCTGTGCTTCAAATGCTAACGGGAAAAGCAGAAAGAATACTTTTTTTTAAGAGTCATGAGAACACAATGTGAGCTTATATAGGAACTGACTCTTTGGCTCTTAGAGCAGGGCTCAACCTCTCAGAGCTCAATGAGCTGGGTCATGAAAGCAAAATGTGTGTGTGTGTGTGTGTGTGTGTGTGTGTGTGTGTGTGTGTGTGTGTGAGTGTGGAGTGCACTGCTCAGTAAAAAGACACACAGCACTGACTGACTTCTCTGTGCATTCCCAGAGAGACCTCTTTCCTTTCATTCTCCTCTTTAAAAGGGGAACAAATCTGGAGGACACATGGGTCTAAGATGGCAGAGTCCCAGATGGAACCATGGAATGACCAAAAATAGGCCAGTTGACCAAATGATTAAAAGTCTGTATATCTGCTAAATTGGAGAAGGTCCGCCCTGTCCATGCATTAGCAAGAGTAAATTACAATTGATTTTCAAAGAAATTGCTTGTTCTCTCCCTTCCTCAGCTGCGTCACACACAGCTGCCTCTGCCTTTGCCGCAGCCAGGACCAACTGAACACATGTCAAGGAAGATGATTTTTTTTTTTTTTAAGAAAAAAATGATTGATGAGATAGATCTCCAAACCTGCACACACTGTAACCCAGAGCAGGCAGATATACAAAAGCACCCAAATCTCTGTGTGGTACACAGTATGTGTACATGCTTCTCCAGCTCTCACAAAGGCCTTGTGTGCACCAGCCAGCCCACCCTTAGGACCCTGAGCTTTATGTATCCCAGCTCTCCTGTGCTGTACCATTTGGATTTTTACCACTTAATGTAAGATCATGAAAGAGTGCAGAAAGGTTAACAATGGCTGCTTTCACCCCTAATTTCTGATATGGTGATAGACCCCCTTAGAACGTTAATTAGGATAGAAGGAGAGATGAAAGAAATGCCCGAGGGACATAATAAATTAGCCCCTTATGCAAATTACCCATTCATTTCCATCACTGACCCAGCTAGTTGAGTCTCTAAATTACAGGAAGCGCTTAGCTCCTTTAACAAAAAATTACCAAATGAAAGATTAAGGTTTTTTTTCTTTCTTTTTTTAATCTGAGGGCTAAAAGCAACAAATAATTTCTCATTCCCCCCTCCCCAGAAACTCTGAAGAAGGACAAAAGATGAAAATGGACACATTGCAGCCACTGGCTCCTGCAGGATCTATCAATTAACCCTTGTTCTGAGACGTGGTCAGCCAACGCTCTACCGGAGCCCATGCTGTAGACTCCGTTCTCCAAGACAGACAGAAGGGACAGAGGCCTGAACTCAAGGACAAGTGAAGGGAGGCAGGAAAATGCCGGATCCGGAGGCTTCAAGTAGCAATTTAAAAACAAGCACACACCTAGCTGTGCTTGTCATCACTGTGTCTGACAATTTATGTTCTACTGTCCCATACATTTATGGGACTCTCAGTTTTCTTATCAATAAAATAAGAGGGCTGGACCAGAATGACCTCCAAAAGTCCTGCCCAGGGCATCTTTGTTTATTCCGGTCCAACAAGCAGGACCCTTGTGATTGCTTGAGTTATTTAAATACAATTCTATGTCTTGTGTTTTATCTGCCAAACTCACTTCTTCTCACTTCTGGTTTCATTTTCTCTTTCCTACTTTTATCTTCTTTCCCTCTTATTCTCCACTATCGTCTCTGTATATGTTTAGCCAATCAGCTAAACCACAGTTTATACATTATATATATTTATATGTTACAGAACTCCGTGTGTGTGTGTGTGTGTGTGTGTGTGTGTGTGTGTGTGTGTCTGTGTGTGTGTCTGTGTGTCTGTGTGTCTGGATCAACAATTTCCTTGGTATGAAAAACATGTTAGAAATAAGGACAACAAGGCATATAAAGGTATAAGAGTAACAATCTGTTCAAGGCCAGTAGAGTCCACTGCCTTCCTACTGTCACAGGCACATGTGGCATCTAGGAAGGTTCCGCCTAGCCAGGGGTTAAGCTAGCAGACTGCCACTGCCCGGACCAATAGCACTCCTTGAACCAAATCTGCTCCCTTTGACACCTTCTCTTGAGAGTATGGTAGTGTCTCAGACAACAACAAAAAACAATGGGGTGTCCTTTGGAAAGAACAAGCTTTGACAGTAGAGAAATGAGGAGAGACAGAAAGAAATACTTCAGGAGTCTAAGGAGAAGGAATGAGGACAGACATATTGGCTATAAATAATTTTGCACCTTGTAACAATCTTCAGCTCATGCAATTACCTGTCACTCACTGATATTTTATCTCTCTTTTCTAAAACAGGACCTCCAGTAACTCTATGCAAAATGTCTGACTGTCTCCACCTTCCCAGCCTTTACCAGTGCATGCAGGCCTGTGCCATACAGAGTCAGAGACCACAACGTCCTATTGCTTTATTCATAAAACTTACCGAGGTTAACATTTAATCTAAACAGCATAATGTTGCCTGGAGGACAAGATCAGTGACACAGAAAGACACAGTTTTCTCAAGTCATCAGGCAGGTAATGAGCAAGTATGTAGAAACTAAAATAAAAGACCATGCTCACGTTTTTTATACACTTATTTACAAGTTCAAAGACCTCAAAAGGTTCCTATTAATACGTTTGCTTAGATTGGCTATCTTTTCCTTTCTTTTTAAAACTGTTTGTAATTTCACATTGTTTGACCATAAAAGTGGGCCGCCTCAGGAAAGGAAGGACTAAAACCCAAAGGTAGTGGTCTGTGAAAGTGAACCCTGAGTATACTTAGCAGAGGCTTGGAAGGCGGAAGTCTCTCCTCGTCTAAGGCATGCCCTTCGCAGGGAGCAGTAATTCTTCTGCCATGGGGCATTGGGAAGATTTATGGGGTGAGGTGGGAGAAATGGGAGTCAGCGAAGCTGAGAAAAGAAAGCTGATCACAAGAATCCTTAAGCACAGGAAGAGCTCACTTCCAGGGTGATAGCTACACACTCATCTCCTGAGGAAGAGCAGCAGCAGGAACTTGAGCATGAGCAGAGCCCCCCATCCCCAAAGGGCCTGCAAGCCTCATGTTTGGCCAGTGAAAAGCAAGGCAGTCCTCTAGAGCCTTTGAGATGAAGACAGATGTATCATGGTTGGCTGAGGTTTGGAATGGCTACCTGCTTTGGTCCCTGACTAAGGGAATATGCTGTATGGAGAAGAAACACTGTTTCAGAGTGTGGAGAGAGCCTACAGTGAAAAGGGTCTCAGCAATGATTACAAAGTAAGGAAGATTTATAGAGGACCAAAGCTGTTTCAGGTACTATTCTAAAACATGTACATAAAGCATCATTAACCCACAAGAGCCTATGAAGCAGATGCAGTCATCCCCTGATTTTATAGCCAAGAAAGTCAAACTTTGGGCAAAGCCAGGAGTCATTTGAGAAGGTGAAAGGCCAGGATATGTGTCCTTTTTCTAGTATAAATGTGTAGTAGGAGTGGCCCTGTGAAGCTACCCTGAGGCACTGACAGAAGGCTGGATGGTCACTGTGCCCTATCTATGATAGAGTGAGTGGGGGGAGACAGAGACCAAGCAGAAAAAGTCTTTGCATCAAGATAGGTGTTGCCATAAGGTCATCAAGAGATCTATCTGGCCATAAAGAGGCCAGCTGATGCTGGGAGAAAAAAGACCCAAGTGGACAAGCGTCAAGGCTCATGCAAAGTTCAGGCAAAAGGCAAGGAGATGACTTGAGGAATGGTGAAGGGCACTGACAGAGAGGACAGGTTGTGTCCTGTCTCCTTAGAGCCTGCAGTCACGGTCCTGCTGACTGAGTGAGGACAGCAGAAGGCTGAAGAGGACCCCACTGGGCATCTAGTGACACCAATAAGTTAAGAGAGTCAGGGAGAAAAGGGGGGGATGATGAGATCCAGTTTGGACATCCTAGGTTTGAGGCAACAGATGCAGCTAGATGGTCCAATCCAGAATTCAGCAGGAAAGACTGTTTTAGGACCTGGAAGATGATGAACTAGAAAAGAAGGCTCTAAGCCACACATATACCAGAGCATGCAGGAAGAAAATAAAAAGCTATCCTTCCACACAGCAACACCCTGACAAATCTCAAACAGTGTGGTCCTAACCAAGTCGCTTACCCTCTCTGCAAGAGTGTTTGTAAAAGCAGAAGACTGACTGGCCTAGATCTCTGGGGATGGTTACCATGTCAGTCAAACACCTGTGGTCAATAGAACGTCTGCTCCGGATCAGAAAGGGTGCTGGGTGCTGAGTAGACACAGAGCATAACAAGCAGTTATGGTCTTTGAGTGGGAAAGGCAGACACATAAATAAGTCTTCTCAATGTGCTGTGATTAACAATTACCATAAAAGTAAAAGCACAGGAAATGAACGGGAGGGAGTCCTAAGTGAAGAGCCTGTCTGGGGGATTCCAGCAAGACCTTCAAAGAAGAAATCTGACTATAGTCTTGAAGAAGCATTAGGGACTTCTGAAGCAACGAGACATGAGCAGAGGCCTGGGAGGGTGAACACAGATGGAATACATACAGAAGGGTTGACTGAGGGAGCCCGAATGGTGAGAGAAGGGCTACCAGGGGTGCTAGTGATATTAGCCTCCGTGTTCCGCTAGGAGTGGACACAGACCAGAATAAGTAACCGAGAGCTACTGGGGCTTTAAAATACAGCATCAGCACCGCCAGAGAGTGTTTTCAAGTGCTGGGTAAAGGGCAGAGAGTTGAATCGGAGCCTAAGAGTATGAACCACTCTTACAGAGAACTGGATTTTTGTTCTCAGTACCCACATCAGGTGGCTCATAATTGTCTGCAAGTCCAACTCCAAAAGTTCTCTCATCCTTGCCTGTCCTTGTTGTTGGGCACCACTTGTAACTGTCACATGTACACACAGACACAGACTCTGTCCTGTTGGGCACCACATGTAACTGTCACATGTACACACAGACACAGACTCTGTCCTGTTGGGCACCACATGTAACTGTCATATGCACACACAGACACACAGCATTTCTAAAGTATTTTAAAATTAAATCAAGAACCAAGTAAACAGGATGGGACCCCATCCTATAGCAAGAATAGCAAAATTGAGACTCTCTTGTAACCCACAAATGACATCATAAGACTCTTCTCCAATAGGCCAAGGTTTTAAGAGGGCTGTTTTTAAAAGCAGTGATATAAAGATCATGGCACATTAAATAAGAAATAGCAAGTACAGCTAATGATAGCGGTAGTTGTATATTTGTATATATTATATATATTCCTTCTACAACTTTCCTAGTGCTATTGAAAGGATTAAAGGTGTGCGCCAATACCCCTGGCTCTGGCTGACCTTGAACTCACAGAGATCCAGAGTGATAGGATTAAAGGCACGGGTCACAACTCCTTGAGCATCCTAGCTTGGCTCTCTCCTCTGATTTCCAGACAAGCTTTATTAAATATATAATTTATCACCTCAAATAATGCACAACCTTATCCAGAAATCCAAACTCAAGAGAGCCTGGTCACATCTTACTCTTGGGTTTAAACCATTCCCAATCATACAGTAACCAAAGTGAAAGTCCTGGTATTTCTGGAAACATCTGAGACATCTGTAAGGCCTGTGAGAGAAGGGATGGCAGAAATCGTGTGGGCTGAGAGCTCTCACTAAGTCATCTGCAGGAAGTCCCAGTTCTGACACACAGACTCTCTACCTGATTTCTGTACACTTCACTGTCCATGCTGATTCTGTGTGGAAAGCGAGGCGACTCCTGACTAGTTCTAAAGTGCAAGTTCCCAGTCAACACTCAGACCCTTGCAGCTCTTTTGACTTTCTCTGCCCCAGAGGGGCTTATCACTTCCCTCAGGGCCTCCTCCACTCTCCGTTTCCCTTGGCACCCAGTGGACTTTCAAATTTTCTCCATGCATTGGTCTCCTTTTCTAGAGAGTCAAAGAAAAGAAATGCCAGCAGGGTCACCATTTTTTCACATCCATATCTAGTTACTGCTGCTGATTGAACTCAGGAAACAGGAAACAGATCAGAAGTTATCCAGAGGGCTGTGGCCAAGAGAGAAGGGTGTGTTGAGTACTGTAAGATAAAGTCTAGAGTCCGGACCTCCAAGTGCACATACAGCTCTGCCCTTGGACTCCCCTGAACTCCCCACCCCCCACCCCCACCCCCACCACCTACTTCAGCATTCTGTCACATGAGCTCATTGTCTCCTTTGTGTAATTCAGGCCTTAGACTCCTGGAACCACACTTTTGGAATTCAGAGTCAACATGCCTTCTTTACATGCCTCAGAGACCAAAGGCTCCTACAATCAAGTTTTCCCAAGTACAGGCTTTCCAACTGTCCACTAAAATACTGGCCTGACTCAGCAGCTCCATTTCCCTTTTACAGTTCAGGGTTCAGAAAAGAACAGTTTTAGACTATACTTTAGTGTTCTTTCCCTTGTTCTTGCCAGCCCACATGTAGTATCTACACAAGGCCTTTTATGTAGTTAGCAAGACAGCTTTGGGTTTGAAGCCTCCAAAGAAAATATAAACAAACATATCCTTGAGGGGGCCAGGCATGCTTCTGTGTGTACAGATGGACTTGGCCATGTTTGTCTGTGTAGAAGCCAGGGGTCCATGTTGGGTATCTTTCTAGAACTCTCTCCACCTTATTTCTTTGAGTTAGGGTCTCTTGCTGAGCCTGAAGCTTGGTGACTGATCAGACTGGCTGACTATGGGGTCTCCTGGATCTGCCCATTTCTGCCTTTACCTCCTCAATATTGAGGATATAGATATGCATCACTGGCTCCAGCTTTTGTGTGGATGGTGAGGACCCAAGCGGTTCTTCACGTTCATTCAGCTAAAACTCAACTCACTGAGCAATCTTCATTCCGAAACTTTCAAATGTGATTCAGTTTGTGGGTAAAGATACAGCTCACATGGGATCCCTGATAGCTACTTCAACATAGGACTCAGAGAACTGCTGTCCTGGCTTCCTCAGACATGCCCAACACAGAAAATACTCTACAAACTCAGACTCCAACTGTGAAAAGCTTCATTTATCATTCTGCATCTCCAGCCTCCATCTGACAGAGGCCATACTGGCTAATGTGCCATATTCAATGACTCCAAACCCCTCAAGGCTCCATTTGGCTTTTTACTATATCCACTTAAGAAACAGTCACTGTCAAAGGTCAAAGCTCTCTGGGGCTAGAACCTAAATCCAATGCCCTCGAGATACCAAATGCAAGCTGTAAACAAAGCCTTCCTGCCTCTGCGTAATTCAGGATGACCTCTAGGTACTCAACAGAAGAGATCTGTGTGCTGTGAAATAGACCTGAGTGAGTCTGTTTATTCAGTAAATGAATAACAGAAACCTGGTCAATACAGAAGAAGTTTCTACACTCATCAAAGGAATTTGGACCAGTTGATGGAACCCAAGAATTACCTTGTTGTTACAAAGGTGATATAGGAGCACAGAGGCAGGGGGAGAGATTCTGGGGTGACCTCAGTTTACTTCAATATTGCAGACTGGATAACTGGAGGTCACTTAATCCAGTTACCTCGTTACACCAAGAAAGATGAATGACACAGTATTGGACTGGAGAGTATGCAAAGCCCCATACATAGCTCACAGCTATTCTGAAATGAAAATCAAAACGTCCCTTACATATCACCACACCGACCCTTCCAGCCATCAGAGGGAAGTGATATTCTCATGGCAGGCAGCAGGCAATAGGTACATAGGTCAGGATCCCAGTATCCCATCAATTACACCCCATCTTACCCTCTCCACAACTGTTTCCTTGAAAGCACACTGCTCATGCAACTCTCTCTCACTGCATAAGACACTGTACTTGCAGGGCAAAGAGAAACAGTTAAGATTTAGAGTGAAAATTCCCAAAAATTCAAGAGAACACAAAGGTCTCAGAAACCAACTTATAGCCTCATATTTTACAAACACACACACACACACACACACACACACACACACACACACACAATGGGAGGATATAAGGCAGGGAGGGAGAAGAAGAGAGAAGGGAGGGAGTGAGAGAGATTGATTTCCTTTAAACCAAAAGACCAAAGATAAATTCATGTGTAGAAGTACATCTCAAGCTTCATGCATCCATGAAGAACCTATCCACGTGGATCTTTCTGAAATTCAGATTCTGATTCAATAGTTTGGATGCAACCTGAGATTCCAACTTTCACATCAAAGATGCCAGTCTGTGCCAACAACAGGTAGTTAAAAAACAAACAAACAAATGAACCTTACAATCAAACAAATCTGACTTTGAATTCTGCTTCCTATATTGATGAACTTTGTGACCCCATGTTATTTACCTCAAGCTGCTCATCTATAGACTGGAAACAATGTCAAAGTGTGCATGAGGGTGTGAGTGAGGGATGAGAAAGAAAGTCCTGACACAGTGCTGGGCATACAGTAAATGTCAGCAGCTGCCTCTAAGATTCACAAGGAAAGACCAGGATAAGAACTGGCCCACTGCCAAAACCACGATAGAGAGGTCACAGTAGTTGCCCAGTGGCTGTCTGGCCAATAAGTCCACATACAACACATACAGCATCAATATATGTACATACTCCCTTGGTACTGTGCCTTTCTGCATAAAAGCCTAAGGCATCTAAAATACCATAAGTTTCTCATCAAAAAGCCATCATCTTACAGAATCAGATTCAGCATTAACCATCATGTGTAACCACCATGACACATGTAATTCGTGGTGGTTATATGTACGTGAGAAATGTCTTAACTGTAAATAAGTAAAGACAGCACAAGTCTCGAATCTTTATCTCATTCAGAGAAATTACTGTTTTTCCTATTATATGTGGGCTGTTTGAATGCAGATATGAGAATACATATATATGTATACACACATGTGTATATGTACGTATATATATGTATGTATATGTATGTATGTGTATATATATATATATATATATATATATATATATATATATCTCCCAAACCCTCAATTCTCAAACTTCAGTTCACTTCCAAACCAAATTCAGAACTGCAAAGAAAGTCCAAACAAGCCAAGTTTAACAAGGCCTAAATCTTTTAAGGGGCCATTGGGGCAGAGGTATAGTCTCTTAGAAGTGTATGCACTTGTTCAGAACAAATAAGAAATAGAAGTAATGTGAACAAACAGCAGAATGTCAGCTTTTAAATCAAAGGCCATCACGTTAGTCTACCCACACTCCTCAACAGTTTAAGGTTATCTCTACAGTTTCCCAAACACAGTGGCCTCATGAGAGGTAATCCCATCCCACTGAGGTATGCAGCAACAAGAATATGATTGCCACCAAGGGATGGAAGCAGCATTTCCTTTGCCAAGAGTTGGCCAATCACCTCCCTCCAATTCTTCAAACCACCACACCACACTACTTCATTGAGAACTACTCTCCCCTCATATGTGCTAGGCAATTCCACCTTTTCAGCATCACCACCTTACTTCTGACTTCCCAGAAACACTCCACCATCCTATACAGATGTGAGAGCTCAAGAGAAGGCAAGCAGGCAAAGGTACTGCAGTAGAAGTATAAATCAGCTTACCTGATATGAATGGGACTGCCCGGAATATATCTGACAACCTGCTGTTAACTGGCTCATATGGGGAATCTTCCAGGAGATCATTTCCTAGAAATGACAGGAAGATCAGCTCTGGAAAACAGGCATATTTCAAATAGTGTCTCACTGCTCAGTTGGAACCCCTAATCATGTTATGATTGTGGACCAAGAAGATGCTGAAACTCTCAAAGATTTCTTACACATGTTTGGGGATATGATTATTTCTTTTTCATTCCTTTGTCTTTGCTGTCCTTGCTCTCCCCGGAGTGCCTTGAAAATACTGGAGCACAACCCAGCTTGCCAGAAAACTCTCCCACTCTTTGCAAAGGAATCGAAATCTGAGAGGAAAGAGCCAGTGACGTCAGGAACTTTGCTTGCCTCCAGGAACCAATGAAAGAAAGGTGACCCAGGAGAGGCCCCTATTCCTGTTAGCTCCCTCAAACCAAGGCATGTGACCTGCAAGCAGGAATACTGGCTCTTCGTAAGATCATCTCTAAAAACAGGTTTTCATGACTAGATTTTACAAGTGGCAGCTGACAGTTCCGAGCTTCTGTATCATAAATTTTCAGCGAGTCTCGGCGGAGAATGGGGGTATGGGATCCATGTGGTACATTTACCGACTCCCTAAGTCCCGTTGGAATGGGCAGGTGTGGCTGCTACTTGTGCACTAACCATGGTTAAACCTCAGCAGCAGCTGGTCCAAAACTCAACTAATCTAAGATGACAAATGGTTTTTCACACATGTATGTTTGAATCGGTGTGTGTGGGTGAAGTCAGAGCAGAGTTCTCTGGCTTTGCAATACTTCATCTCATGTCATAGGGAAAAAGGAAAACCCCAGGCAAGATGTAGGAACACTTTTTACATGATTACTCTCTAAAACCTGTGAGAGCCCTGGGCTGACAGAGAAGTGGGTTCCTTAGATAGCATTTAGGGGTCCCCATTCTGGTGTTCTGACTAGGTTTAAGAGAGGTCAATGGAATCTTAGGGGTGCCCCCCTCCCCTTCGTGGATTTTCCAACGATACTGCTCAGCTGCAGCAAACACCAGCTGCCGCTGTCCCTAGGGGCCAATGAAAGGTCCTCATTCCGCAGCTGGGAGAAGAGAGTGGAAGATGAGATCAGCGGGCTTAAACCCAGGATCGACTGGACTTAGGTTGCCTCCTGACTTCGGAGAGGAACCCCGGCATGCTGGTGGGGATGGTTGAGGCATACCCTGCAGGCTCTGGTACATGCTCCAGTAGATGCGCAGACAATTCTTCTCTTTCTTCATGCCCCGCTTGCAGCGGCAGTTGTAGAGAGACTTTTGCTTCAAGGCCTCCATGGCGTTGCGGCACTCATCCTTGGCCTCAAGACCCGATGCCAGGCTGAAGTTGGTTTCCTTGCCCGCCACGCACTGCCTTAGTGTGCGGTACTTGGTGCTGCAGCTCTGTTCCTTCAGGCACTGATCACTGGCTTTCACGCAGTCCAGTCGGTCCCCACCACTCACCTCGGCCGACAGCAGCAAATCTACAGGGTGAATGGGAAAACGCTTGAGTGCAGCAGACTAATGGGGACCCCATTCCAGGTTCCAGGAGGGGCGGGAGAGGGGGTACACGCCTGGGGCATGATAGCTCCGTCATCATTTTGAGGAAGGAAGGCGGTCTATCCCCTTTTCTGGGAGACCTTTTTCCCATCGCTGCCGTCATTCTCCCTCCCTGGCCCACCAAGGAAGATAGTACAGTTTCCGTTGGCCGCCTTTCCTGGATTTGCTGATGATATTACACTGCCCCAGCGCCCCAAAGCAGAAGCCGTCCTGAACCGCTGGCTGCCCCGCCTCCCCGGGCATCTGGGGCTGCAGAGTCTCCCGGCCAGCCAGTCCGCAGCAGCTCAAGGGCCTTACGCTGAACAACCAGTGGAGCTCTGGGCACCCATCGCGAGCTGGGCGCATGGCAGGCGAGTGGCATAGTCTGCCCCGCGGGTCCGCTAAGACGTTATTCCCAGAAAAGTTTTCCATTCCAAGTTTGTTTTCCCCCGACCCCAGTGTTTTTCTACCACACTCTACCTGCCCGAGCGCCTGAGCCAACGCTTAGCGACTTCCAAGGGGACCTATTACGCCCCGGGGTGAAGGTCTAGGACCCCTGAGGTCCCCATAGGACTGTGTTGTTGTTATTTGACACAGCAAATAAAAACAACCGCACAGAGCTGCGCTGCCACAGACTCCCAAGTCCAGGACCCTCGAACCTCTTCACACACACACACACACACACACACACACACACACACACACACACACGCACACACCAGCGAAACTTCTTCCATCCCCATCTGAGGCACCCACACTACGGTTCTGGAGTGGCCGCTGCAAGGGACCCTCTTTAAAGGACTCTATGAAAAAGCTAGCGGCGGCCTCGACTTACCCAGGAGTGGTAGCGCGAAGTACAGAGTGGCCAGAAACATGGTGCCGGCGCGCAGCTGGTCCCCGCCCCCCAAAATCCAAAGCCGCCGCTGGGTCTCGCAGGGAGAGCTCAGCGTGCAGCGATCCCCGGGCGACCGCGCTCCTCTGGCCACTCAAAGTTCAGCTCCATCCAGGGTGAGAGGAAACTCCCCGTCGCTCTGCCGCCCACTGCCGCCAGCGACTCAGCCCCGGGCGGGCGCGAGGGCGGGAGGCGGACCCGCTTTTAGGGGTTCAGTTCCGACCCAACCTGGAAGGGAGAGAGCGCTTTGAAATGAGAGCCCGGAGTGCTGAAGCCTCCCGCTTGCTCCCCCCTCTTTCCCCTCCCCCGCTCCCGCCTTGGGGGACTTCTTAACGCTACCCCCACTCGAGTCCGAAAGCGGGAGACGGGAGTGCATCTATTCCGGGCGTGAGGAGACTCCGGAACCCAAGGTTTAGGGCTGGAGAGGTCCCCTTGGACTCCCAATGTCCAAACCCGGAGGCTATCCCGCACAACCCAAGAGGCTGAATGCAGGCAAATAAATAAGCATTACTTTCCGAGCAAGCGCCGGAAGCAAGCAGGCGCTGCCCGGAGTCGGAGCCTTGGCGGCGAAGGCTCCTTAGCCAGCCCCGGCTGGACCGAGACCCTGCTCCGGGAAGTTGGCTGCTGTTCCTGGCTCTCGCCCGACCACTCGCTGGCTCGTTTGTGAGCGTTCTAGCTCCTCTGTCTCCAGCCCTCTGCATCTCGGCCACCAATCGCCACCTCTGTCGCCGACACCCCCTCCCCCGGGCTAGCCTCTCTTCCTAAGCAGTCCCGCAAGAAGAAACTGACATCCTGCCTGGAACTGAAACCTGGCTTCTGCGCCCCTACCCCTACCCGACACGCATCCTGGGCTCCTTCCCAGACATCGGTGCCTCACACGCACTTGCCCAGCGCCCGAACTCCCGCACATCTACACCACTGCCCCGGGAGAGCGAGCTAGCCTGCAGCATCTGCACGCCCCAGCAGGTGCAGCCCCGCACCACTAGCGCCCCCCTGGCCCCAAAGTTGGAGGATGCCAGCAATATGGAAAGGGGTGGCTGCAGCTGAAGGGTAGGTGGCGATGGGTTCTCAAGTGGAATGGGAAAACTCTTAAATGCCACCAACCTGGACTGAACTGACCCGCGTCCAGCTGTGACGAGTAGCCAATGTGTATTTAATTATTTATTCTTTGGGGGTCACCCGCCCCCTCTTTTCTTTTCCGGGCTCACTTTCTCGCGCTAGGGGAAAAAAGATGCCATAATCTGCTACAGCTCAGAAGACAGAGTTGGCCAGGACGATTTCCGAGCAACCTACCCCCCACCTCCTCTGCCGCCGCCGCCCTGCCCAGGCTCAATGCCTATTAGGGATGTCAGCGGTTATTGGAAGCGGTGGGAGGGTAGCGTGCCCAGATTGGTTTTGGCCAAAGGACCCTCAGACTGCTTCTGCTCTGGCCGCCCCGCAGCGTAAAGCCAGCTCCTTCGTGAAGCGCAGCAGACTTACAGGCTGATCGGCGATGAAACCCAAAGCCAACACGCACGCAGGCTTAGGACCTGCAGCGCTACTCAGCCGCCGCCGAGACTGTACAAGGGCTCTTTCTTTAGAGCAAAACAGCGATCCATCCAGACCTTTTTGAGCACAAAGTTGTTGGTTTTTTTTTTTTTTTTCTCCACGTCATTCGCGGCTGTGACTCAAGACTTGGCACTGTACAGACTCACTCAGACCTAAGCCCCGAGCAGCGATCTTGGGATGCACCCACCTACAGATCCACGCCAATGTGAGCTTACACACTCCTCTCCCCAGCTCAGACAGAGAGACAAAGCAAAGCCCCCAGCCCACTGCACTTAAATCTGGTCAGACCCAGCTTTAGGTAATTTATAAGGTGACCTCCATCTTGACTGTTTCAAGAGTAAAATTGCCCCCCCCCCAAAAAAGCATTGTATAAGCAGAACACATCCATAGTCCCCAACCCCAACTTCAAGATGCTTCTTAAGTGACACCCGCTGTCCTTTTGGGTTCCAGAGATCTGTCTAGAATACAGTCCGCAGTGGTGGGTGAGTGCCTCGCTTCTCGGGGCTTGTGGCGATCTTCTCTGTGTCCAAGTTCATCTTCTCAGGAAAACAAAGTTTGAATAAAATCTACGAGCCCAGCTGTCAAATCTGCAAACTCATCACCACAGACAATGGGCTGCCAAGAAGGACAGAAAAGAATGGCGCTTTTTGATCCAGGAGGTTAATTGAAAAGGGCATGGGCTTTAGTTTAGGTTTGAGGCCGGCTGTTGGGGCAGGCAAAAGAGGAGGAGGGATGAGTCCTTCGTTCTCCATTCAAGTGCACAGCAGCCAGGCGTGCCATGCCCTTCAGCTGTGGTGGCTGCTTGTGTGGTTCATGCATTGTTTGGAGTCCTCAAAGAGTGTCTTCCTTAGTGAGCGACCCAAACCCAGGGGACATCCAGCCAACCCTAGCTCCTCCTTTGCTTTGCACTTCTTTCTGGGGGCAGGTATGAAGTGGTTGGTTTCCTTTACCAGGGATCCCTCCCCCAGCATCACATTCAGTCACATCAGACACAGATTTCCAATTAAATGTATCAGTTTACACTTGGTAGTTGAGTAAACAAAGAAAGCATATGTCACATTTTCACGACAGATGGTTCAATCCAAGGGCTACTTAGGTTTTTTTTCTCTATCGACAGTCAAAACTTTGCAGTGTGGACTACTGCACAGAGATGTAATTGAGTCTTCCAATCAGTGTCTCTGCTTATGGACGCTTTTTCCCATATTTTCACAGCAAGGCAAAAACGCAAGTAGGTAGATTTTTAATGAGAAGACATATCTGATGACTCCCATGAACATTTAAAACTTAAAATCCTTCTTCCTTGTCCTATTTCATAGGTGAAAGGGAATGTCTTTGTCTAGTCAGTGCTTGTCCTTGGGGACTACTTGGGATGTTGAAGAACGTTTAAGTTTCATCTAAGACATCAACCATGTCTTTTCCAAATATTCTTTGTTTGGAGAAACATTTAGTTATTCTGCTTACTCTACAGAAGTTTTAAAATTCTACCTTTAACAGAAAGGAAGAAGGCTGGCCTAAAATTTCTCCAAATGTAGGATATAAGACACTTTTTAAAAGGAGCTATGGGTTGGGGGCTGGAGAGATGGCTCAGCGGTTGGGAGCACCGTCTGCTCTTCCAGAGGACCCGGGTTCAATTCCCAGAACCCACATGGCAGCTAACAACTGTCTGTAGTTCCAGTTCCAGGCAAACACCAAGGCAAATAAATAAAAGTGTTTTTTTTTTTTTTTTTTTTTTTTTTTAAAAAAAAAAAAAAAAAGAGCTATGGCTTCAAGAATATTTCAGGCCCCCTTCCTCACTCTAGCCTTTAAAAATAATAAATATTGACATGATAAATATTCAGGGTTTGGTTTGGTTTAGGAGATGTGTGTGTGTGTGTGTGTGTGTGTGTTTCCACCCATGAAGGCCAGAAGAGGGCATCACATCTCCCAGAGCTGGAAAGTTACAGGATGTTGTCAGCCTCAGTATAGATGATGGGAATCAGCCTCAGGTTTTCTCAGGAGCAGCAAGAACTCAGGTGCTGAGCCCTCCTCCAGCTCTTTCTGTACAATAACTAGTAACAACAATTAATACCACTAGATGCTACAACTATACTGACCAGTCTCAGAGTTAGTGCCATGAATTTAATTAAAATAAAACATAAGACAAGTATGGTTCGTTCTCAGTAGTGGCCACAGGTGGCAGTGATTACTATATCAGATGAACATAAACCACTTTCATAATCACAGAAGGATCTAGTGGATGGCACAACCTGCTAATGCTGCTGTCAAATTAGTACATATGGCTTCTATACAGAACAACAGATTGGTGTAGGCATCCACTGAGTGCCTTTTAAGCAGTGAGTGGCACAGTGAGAGCTGTGAGGGTGACGGTGGTGGGGGTGGTGATTAAGGTGGTGGTGAGATGATGGTGGTGGTGGTGGTGGTGGTGACGGCGGTGGCCATGCCTTGCTTTTTTCTGAGGAAGCTGAAGAATTCTACAGGCAGTTTCTGGTATGTTCTCAACACAGGATGAGGTCGGAGCTAATGAAGCAAAGAAGAGGAAGGGCTGTGTCAAATTTCATTCTACAAGAAGAGCTGTAGATAAAAAGATGTCACTCATATTCTAGCTTAAGACTTCTCACAGTAAGACTCAAAAGCGAAAACCACCCCCTTACTGCCTTACTACGTACTAACATTAAAGGTGAGAGAAATGCATGACCAGAAATACGGAAAATAGCATTGTGACATATTCTATTAATACTGTTTCCTTGGAGTTTATCTGTTCCCATGTGCATGGATATCTCAAGATGAAAGGTGACATTGAAATATCAAATATTAATCATTGTAAAGGTTCATGCAATCCTCTGTGACATGTTTTCTCAGTGGAAAATTGGTTTTAATGCTACAAAATTAGGTTCAATCCACCAGCGAGCATGTGAAGTGAGCAATCTTCTTGTGTTTCTTGATGTAAGTGTATTTTCCTAAGTTAACAGATGAGTCACAATGAAAATGACAGTTTTATCTCTTGTGGTATTTTACCTCTTACTCTCATTGTCTTGTCCTATAGAATATAATGTAAAATCTATTCATTCTCTAAAATTATACTGTTTAAAAGTCATTCAAGTGTTTTTTTTTTATTCAAACATATTTTATCATTTGACGCTGGAAAGTTTGACAGGCTTACCTTCACAACCCCACTAAACACTTAACCAAATGGGCCATGCTCTTATTTATCTGTTCTTTTCATATTTACTGTGATTTTCCGGCCTATTCTCTTCTGTTTGCCCATGAGATTCTACATATCATGTTTTCAGGTTTAGCTTAGCTGGACAAGCCAGTCTCCTGTAAAGACTAATAGTCCCATGCCATGCCACAGCCCCCCCCCCCAACTCCATTATGTCTGTGGTGACAACTGTTTTATACTTAGGCACTCTCTCTGTCTCCTTGACTAGACTGTGAGCTCATTGAAGGCAAGGGAATATTCTAGACCTTATGTCTGTCTGCATCCCCAGCATTTAAGCTCTTGACTGACACACACTCATTCCCAAAGAATGTGCATTGATTGCATGAATAATGCGTGGTGGTGCTCCTCATTTTCCTCTGACACCGTAATTTTACAGAAAGATTTACATGAAAATCCCTTTACTGTATGAACAATACTAAATGTAAGTACCTCATACGATTACTGGTATTACAGTTCCAATAATAGTATCAGATATGTATTATTCCTTTGGGGATTTGACATTTAAATTTTTTTTAAACAAAAACCATTATTATAATAGAATGTTCTTTTTTCCTGCTTCACTTTAATAGTAAAATATGACATATTTCATTTCTGGGAAATGATAGCTTGCCTTAGGTCATATTTTAAGGCATAAAGCCAGAAGCAGAGCAACATTCCCACCTGAAGTTCTCTCATCATCTAGAAATGTACCTCTCTCTGGGAAAGGGGCCAGAGCACAACCACCCTGGAGCCTTCAACTTCAAAGGCAAATTTTTAAAAGCCAAATTGGCTCAGAATTATTTTTAAAGAAACAACTCTTATGAACACAACTGCAAGCCGTCTTGCCATCTTTGAGGGAAAATGAGAAAATGCTGATTGTCTAAGGCAGGAAGCTGGCTAGGAATCTCCTTGCTGGTAAAACTCTCACCTCCTAAACTGCACTTTGACCGTTGCCCTTTGGTGGTACAGGATGAAGCAGTTCCTCTCAGATCTCAAAACCCTTCCCAGGAGGAAGAGATGAAGATGTGTCTTTTGAACATTATTTGCAAATGGAAGTTTCTTATAGGCTGTCAGGGTGCCTGACCCCTAGAAACCTATCTTAGGACATTCTTCTTCCTCCTCGGTTTTCAGGTAATTTTCATTTCTTAGTACTAATAAGTCAGTGGCCAGGGTTTTTAATGCATTTATGGAAGAATATTCCTGAGAGTTGAAGTCATTTGTGCCTTGGCCTTCTGCCACAAAATGCATAAGGTGCGCAGCCCTGATGAAATAAAGTGTCTGTCATGTCTTATTGCTTCAATATATGGCAAAATATACCCCATCTTCAGAGGACTTGTAAGGATTTTTCTCGTGATTGCCAAAGGTGTTGGATTAAAAGCCCTGTGTGAATTTCAGTCCTCTTTATCAGGTCAGGGTGGGGATGCATGCTGGCAGGAGACACCTCTTCTCAATACTGCTTTCCTCCTCCTCACCTCAAATCCTGTTCCAATGGGAGTATTGCTCTAGAAGGGCAAGAGGGAAGCTTAATCCCCAGCTTTGTCCAGTAATTAGCCTGTCTCTTGTCTCTGGAGGCAGCAAACACAGATGCCGATCCGGATGAGTGCTAGGACATGGAATGAAAACAAGACTGAAAACATTGACTCGTTTCTTCAGAAGCCTTTTAGCAGCCTTTAAAGCCATATGAAGTTCTGTTTCTATCGAAGGCATTAAGTCTGAATGAGGCCTTTCCCACCCATGATGCATCAGGACAAACAGCAACTCAATCAGAGACTTGGAGATGAGCAGCTTGCAGGCCTCTAGCAACAATGAAAGCTCTGTACCAAGCCTCTGCCTTTGTCCTGCCTCTTACCCAGGGGACTTCCATGCACTGCCATGGTAATGCACTGCTGACCACAACATAAGCCTCTGGAAGCGCCCTGGTAGGAGCTCACTAACACAATTAGTTTGCAGTTAAAGACAGTGCCTCTGCCAGAACCCATGAGGCCAAGGGTGCACCCAGAACAAAGGGTTGGGGGGTCTGTTTTAAAGTGCCCATTGTGACATCATTTGGAAGTAATTTCAAACTCCTCCAGACCTGGTACTCTGAAAACAGAGGCAGTGTAATGTTCTCAGAGTTGTCTGTTTTATTCTCCCCTGTCAGAAACCTGACAGAAATCAGTTGAAACTGTCAAGAAAAACAACATCACATGTTATGAGGTTTCCCTCAAATCTGGAGTCTACAGAAGGAATGACAAATCTGTCATATAGATGACTTTAGCCCAAAAGTGAATTAGGAAAGCCTAGGAGATACAAATTATGATGTAGCTGGGCAGTTGCCTTTGACAGATCTCATATCGCTGGAATTACAACAGGGAATTAAAATGAGATCCTTTTGCGTTTAATATGAATCATCTGTTAGGCCTAAAATAGGGAAGGATCAATGAAGTGGATATTATTTTCTATACACAGCACAGTAAGAGAGGTCATCCTGCTCAAGACCCCACTTGCACTCAACTTTTGGAATAAGTATCAGCAGAGACGTTACCTAAACTTGATAATATTACATTATTTGCTTGGCTGGTGTATTTATTTTCTTGTATCTAGCCAGTGGCTAACACTGTAGCACACATAGCCAGACCTGCAGGTAAATTATTCTGCCCATGGTTAGCCTGAGTGCTTCCTTCCCTGTGGTAGAAATCCATGGTGTGACCTCCTGGGACTCTTCAGACACCATCCTATAGTAGTCCTTACACATTGCAAGCCATATCTCGTTCATCAGTATTAAACAACACTTGCTTTAAAAATACTGAAATATAAAAAATGCCCACCTTCTCCACACTTCTGTGTCATTTCCATGTATGTTTGGTACAATACATCTTCTACCATGAATCATAGTCTTAAAAGCCTGAAAATCATTGTAAATTGTCTTCAGACTTGTTAAATTTAGGGTGGCCTGAATATTTTCCATCCAGGTAAGGATTTTGTTTCCCATTCTCCTTTGCTGCCAGTTATGGCCACCGGGATAGGGTCTGATGTAACAGAAATAAAACCAAGAACATCAGTAAACCTTCAGTTCCACATTTCCAATGTCAATCTCTATTTGTTTGCTGCTTGACACTCTAGATTCAACCAGACACATATGAGCCACTTACAAAGGATGGCTACATGATATGTATGATAATGCGGACCAAGTCCTGGATGTCTTTCTAGAACACAACTGTCTACCTTCCCTGGACCCCTTACTCCATACTGTTGGTCAAGAGACAAATGTATGTGTCTTATTTAAGCCATTAATATATTGCATCTCCAATGCACAGAGGCAGTCTTGAAGAACTACTGAGACCAATTCTCAACTAAAAGGAAACACATTTAATTAAAACTTATTTTCTGAATGTCTGCCATAGATCAGCCCTCTGCTAAGTTGCTTTAGAAAATACACAGAATACTGAGAAGGTGAAAATCTCACTGGAAAGGTGGGTTACATATCTGAAATCATATTGTAAAGTGTAAGATGAATTACAGACATGAGAGCATCTAAAAGTAAGATTGTACATGAAGAAGATACAGATGGGAAGGTAGAAAATGGATTGTGAATGCGAAGATGAGAAAGTAAGTGAGTAGGTGAAATATTGCTGATGGCTTCCATCTACAGAGATGGAAAGGAAATTACAGTCTCTCGGGGTAGGAAGAGGGACATGAAGTCCCAGGTGTAGCTGAGGAGATATTGACAACAGATAGCTTCTTGGAGATGAGGAGTCAGTTTCCATTAAAGGCATGACCTCTGATATGTTGACCAAACTCCAGTGGATGACGCTATACTTAGGAGTATATGGGTGCACAAAAATTGGGTTTGATAGGTTTTATAAAACAAAAACAAAAAGACAATGCAAAGTTTGATGGGTACAGAAGGCTCGGGAGAATTTATGGGAGTGGGAGTAAATATAACCAATGTATATTTTGTAAAACTCTCGAAGATTTGTCTTTATCTTTCAGTCATTGAATAATAGTCAGAAATAGTGACTAGCAAGAGCTCATGCTATGGCACACACTTTTTACACAGACAGGGACTCATTCTCACTTGCCTAAAGCTCTTATTACTGCTACTGAAGACTAGAAGCCTAAGGCTCCTTCGCTAGAACCACAAGTAGATGAGGATGCTGTTAGTGTGATGTCACTCTAAATTTGGTGACAAAGATTTCATTGTGAAAATCATACCCATCCTGCCCAGGCACATATGTGTGTGTATGTCGGGGTGGGGGGGTTTAAAAAAATTAGAATTTATTAAGAGAAATATTTTAATGCAGATTTTAAACAGAAGAGGGGGAAGGGAGGGGAGAAAAATATAGAGATGGAGAGAGAGAAAAATGGGCAGGGGAATGGGAAAGGAGAAGAGAAGGCAATGAGGAAGACAATGATGACCATAAATGAGGAAGAAGAGGGCGAGGGGGAGTGAAGGAGGAGGAGGAAACTGCAGCATCCCAGGGTTGTATGGGCCTCTGTGCTTACTTCTACTTTAAGAAGCACTGGTCATTGCTCTAGTCTACAAGTTTTCAGTGTAAAGCTTCTGAAATTTTTCCAGGTCATTTGGACGGCTAATGATATGGATATTCTAGGTTTCTGTTTTCTGCATACCAACTAGGAGCTATTTAACACCAGGGCCTCCCTTTTCTAAAGACACATGGCTGGAAGATGCCTGGCTGGCAAGACAGGAGTATGTTAAAAGGAAAAGTGTTATTTCAGCAGACTCACCACAGAGGTATGTGTTAATTAAGTTGATTGTGCCATCAGTGATGCAGGCAATGACAGTAACTATCCCCATAATGGGGCTGGGTTATTGCCATCATCTATTAAACATGCTAGTCTTCTTAAATGCAGTCGCTTCCTCATTTTTTAAGCATGAGTACACACACACACATACACACATTTACATGAGTTAAATTACATTATTTGATCTTTATACCTACTATGGTAAAAATGAGAAATTATAACTCATAACTATTCAATGATTTTCATAAAGCTGCTCAGCTTCTTAGTTAAAGGGGCAAGATTGAGGTCCATTGTCCTTTGCTGGTCACATTATTTATTTGAGATACCTGATAGTATAGTGGATAAAAGATTTTAAAAGTTTAATATCACACTGGATATTAAATAATAACAATTATTGGAAATTATTGATGAGTCAAATACTTATTCTATTTATGAAGTACTTAAAGTAACAGCCTCATATGAGTGGACTAATCAAAATCAAACACTGGGCTGGAGAGATGGTACAGTGAGTTAGAAGGCTTACTGTGTAAGCATAAGGATCTGAGATCAAATCCGCAGAACCCACATGAAAATCCAGAGCCTCAATATTTGGGGCAGGGGGTAGAGAGGAGCATCATTGGGCTTGCTGGTTGCAAGCGTAACGATAGCTTAAGTGGGGGCAAGGTTTCAAGGGAATAAAGTCGAGAGAACAATAGGGTGCCCAATGTTCTTCCCATGTCTCTATCCACACATGTGTATACACCACTCTTCACACTCTCACACACATACATAAACCCCTACAGTCTGGATAAATAAAAAATCAAAATCATCGGCATTCTAGACCCCATTCCCATGGTGTCTTTCTAAAAGAGCAAACAGTGTTTGGCTATAGCTGAATTATTTTACTGTAGTTACTATAGAGACAAAGTTAGCGAGGTCAAGTCCATCCAGATTTATGGTAGACTCAACTGAAGCCACCACAGAACACTTGTAGTTCTGTGGGGCCATAACCAATGGTTATCCTACCCTAGAAGTCAAGCACTCATTTCTAAAGTATGATATAATTAGTATATCAATTAAACTACAAACATTTTGTGGAGAGTTTATTCAGAACCATTTTTGCCTAAATGCACTTTATTGTGATTGATTTTATGGTCTTTTGGTTGGACAGAGAAAGGGCTGAACCCTCACCATACACAGAAGTCTGGAGCAGATGGGCCACAGAACTCTCTAAAACAGAGTGGCTTCTGGAAACTAGAATTCAGACTGTGGGTTACTGGGTAAGGAATATCTCAAACATGTCCACAACACCCACATCCTTGAATGTGGTACTTCTAAAAGTGGTGTGGTACAGGTGTGGTACATTTTATCTCATGCCCAGGCAAGATGAACAGCAGAGACAGAAAGATTCTTCAGTTGGGTGTCATTTTTTTTTTTTTTTTAACATTCTAGAGTAATCAGCTTAAATGGCTGAACAGAAGGAATCTGAATTTGTAGTCATGACTATCTCCCCAGCCTGAGTGGGATGCAATGTTAGAGAAGTTACTTTGTATTTGAACTTGCTATTTCCTGTTAGTGTAAACAGTAACATCAAAATTTTAGGCAAGAGGTGATTCCACTAGAATCCACAGACCCAGAGTCTCCAAGGACTCCTTAAGAACATCCTGTGTACGGCCTGTAGCAGAGGACTCCAGGAACCTTGCATCTGGTTTCCTACACACCTTATCTCATGCAACTTTCTATTTGCTGAGGCTGCCTTGTCTCCTTTCTTCATGATATTCCATAGCCAATGAATACACTAATATGCTGAATGTTATATCCTAAAGACCATCAAATGCATCAAAGTGTAATGAGGACCCTTCAACATGTAACTATTGTAAACATAGTTTCTAAAATGAGTGGACAGTGGTATAAGATTGTAAAGCATTACATTGATTAATCAAAAGAAGGCCGACATTATGAACATTAGGCCTAGGTAGTCACACAGGATCCCGTGATTTTTAGAAGATTTATCAGAGATTTAATTAGGATGCTTTATCAGGACAGTGCCATTATCAAACTGAAAGTAAACACAGGACTTGAGAAGCTGGAGCAGCAGCTTTACAAGTGTAAGGCCAGTCTGGGCTATGTATGGAGACCCTGTATCAGCAAACAAGCAAACACACAAGAAGAAACAGCAGGAAACAGACCGGAGATCTACAAGGTCAGAGGCTAGAGGCTGGGAAACTGAAGAGTAAGAACTGGAGGTCTGAGCATATTATAGCAGCTGTAAAATTCAAAGTACTCATACCTACATTTATATCCATACATGTATATAGGCCTAGACCCACAGTCAGACAGTTATCTACACATACACTTTATTCTAGCTGGTCTGGGCAATGTGTGATGCTGAGGAAAGCTTGTTTGGTTCCATGTAGATGGTGTTGTGACTCCTAAGAGAAAGGTGGTGACAGACATCCTGTGTTGCATAATCTTTCCCAGCCTTCCCTAGCATCCCCCTTCACTTTTGCAAGCTCCAGACATTTTGGCTTTCTTTGGGTCATACCTCAGACCTTAATACCTGCTATTCCCTTAGCCTGGCTCCTTGCCCAGCCCTTACTCTTTTCATTAGGCTGAGGTCAGCTTTTTGGACACTTCCTCTAGAAGGCATTTCTACTTGTCCTCTTGCTTTCATTAGACTGGGGCTTTGCTCACTGTTTCTCTTTTCTGCTGGATTCTAAGTTCCCTGAGGACAGGGATCATGCCTGCTATGTTCTTGCTGTGTCTCCAGCACCCATGACAAACTGCACAGGGCAGGCTCCCTGTAAGGTGAACTTGCGGATAAATGAATGATTTGCTATTAAAAAAAAAAAAAGGGACTTGAAGCAATGTATAAAAGAAATGACAAAAATAGACCAGTGACTAGATAATGTGACAGTCCTGAAATGAGTTCAGAAACCACTTCTAACAAAATGATTTTTAAATTTAAAGCCAATGTTACATTTTAAGGGTTTATATTAATTTAATACTATCCTTCTTTTCCTTATTAAAAAATGAGAAGTCCCAAGATTTATTTTTAAAACTCCATAGACATCAAATTACTGTCATAAAGGAAGGAGTTGCTTTAGATGAGTGTATTGGAGTATAAATGCCTAGAAGCATGTGGGTTGCATTTCCCTTAAACTCTCTTGGGTTTGCAAATTGGAAAGAAAGGTCTGGAATAAAGCACATTTTCTATTTTCCCCGAAGTCAATACATTTGGGACACAGCAATATTTGGTATATTCAGGAAACTGAAAATATGTGTGGGTACTTGTTTAAGTGGTTATTTCCAGTACTACATTAAAGTGGCTGATAAGAAAGAGGAAGTGGGCATTTAGCATCTGAAAGAAACCAATTCAAAAAATTTTCTTCTGTGTAGCTTTCACACAAGAGAAATCTCCCTCTGCCTCCCGTCCTGACCACAATCAATATTTTTTAGGGAATGGAGGCAGGAGGGTGGGGAGTCGGGGGTGGGTATTTATTCTGCTTTTTGTATGTGACTGAGCTGTGAAAACAGGATGAAGAGTTTGCTAAATCTGTCCAGTAAGTACCTCTAAGTGCTTTAAAAACATGTCTTAAAGCAGAATAGAGAGCATAAGAGGGAGAAATCTGGGAATTAAGGCTAAAAAATTAGTACATTTCAGTATCTTGATAGTGGAAATGTCAAGAAAAAAGCAGTGAGAGTGACAAGCAGAGGTAACTTCAGAGGCTCCCTTACATCTCCTTTCGCTGAGCATCTGTAACAGCTATAAAGTAGTTTGGATTTTAAAGTGGTCAAATTATGTTATTTTGAAAGAGAATTTATTGCTTGGCTATCTATCAATATCGACATATAGTCTCCCCCCATGATTTGCTAGATCAGACTCAAGTCAAAGAATACCAACTTAAAGGCATGCCATGGTGCCTTGCATGGCCACCATTTCCTACATAAGCAGATATTTATTTTCTTATTTAGATGTTTTCTAAACATTGTCCACATAAGATCAAAAAGTTTAAATAGAAGAAAAGCAGTGGAATAAAGAAAATAAGGTGGCAGAGAGTATCAGTCATTTTTCATATGGATTAAAATATTTCTATCTTATTAAAGTATTAATATTTATAGGTAACAGTGAAAAAGTCATTTATTTCTAGATTAAAAAATGATACCACAGTCATTTGTGTCTGAAAGGTGGACTGCTAGAGCCCCCTAGCTGTGGGAAATGATTCTGTCCTTTCTAGTGTCGGTAGGAAACTAACTGCAAAGGTAGAAAGTAGTTCATCAAGAAACCTCCAGGAAAATAATTAAAAATGAGCATCCCCATCCCTCCCACACTACTGTCCTACCATATGGGTGTGTAGTCACATCGGTACCACTGAGAGCATTCACAAACATCTGTCCCGGTCCACATCCTTGAACACTGTTCACAGTGGGCTAATTATAAAGCTAAGACATCACCCTTTCTTCCTATCATCTGATGGGTTTAAACTAGATAATCTCCCAGGTGTACAAATACAGGGAAATGGACTGAGGTAGATGATGCCAGTTCTGTTTCAGGAAGAAAAGAGGTCAGTCTTGGGGAGCTGGCACAGCCTAAACCTTGGGATGGATTAGCAGATGTAAAGTTAAAGCCCACCAGAACAAAACAAAACAAAAAGTGTTTTGGTTTCAATTTGGTGAGCACTAAACTTTATAAACCTTTAAATAGTCAACTTGCATTATTAAAAAAAGTATTCAGATGGGGGGCTGGAGAGATGGCTCAGTGGTTAAGAGCACCGTCTGCTCTTCCAGAGGACCCGGGTTCGATTCCCAGCACCCACATGGCAGCTAACAACTGTCTGTAGTTCCAGTTCCAGGCAAACACCAAGGCAAATAAATAAATAAAGTTTTAAAAAAATATTCAGATGAAACCAAGCGTGGTGGTGCACAGCTTTAATCCTAGAACTGAAAGTCAAAGGTAGGTAGATCTCTGGGAGCTCAAGGACAGCCTGGTCTACTGAGGGAGTTCCAGGACAGCCAGTAATACCATGTCTCAAAAAACAAAACAAACAAAAAAACCCAAAACAAAACCCCTCTATTTCTGGCTTCTCTTAACAATCCCGATCTGATAACTTTGGGTGTGAGTACTTACACAGCACCGATAGGCAAGTCCCCAGTCATGTGACATGCACAATTTAACCCATCCGGTTCACCTCACTTTGTGTATTGAGTAATATGAGTCTAGTATCCAACATGAGTGCCTTCAGCCTGGACACCCCCTGCCTGAACATCTGAAACTATAAGCAAGCCTCCCCAATTAAATGTTTTCCTTATTAGAGCTACCATGGTCATGGTGTCTCTTCACAGGAATAAAAACCCAAACTAAGACAATTGCTGTGGAAGTAAGATGTTGGAGAGGTTAATGTGGATTGCACCGGTGTCTTTCAAATTTTGTACCATACTGACCCCAAGAAAGTGTTTTCTCCTTGCAGTCTTACTTTCCATTTCCTTTGTCCTCTCTGTTTTCTGGTTGAATGAGCAAAGGCAGAAGGAGCCAGGAGTCTTCACTTTATTTGTAAACTATTGCAAAGCATAATTTACAACATGTTACATTTTAATCAGTTTTGAGTTGAGCCTCATAAGTAGATTCATGTGATTGTGTAACTACCAATACTACTTTCCATGTTCAGCCCTTTGTTCATCTCTCTGTTTTCTCCAGGCAACATCCCTCTCTACTCGGCATCATGTCTCAAAGGCTGCCCATATTCTAGCATGTAGCAGAATGTTCTTCCTTCTTCAGATTGTCCATAAATGCCACCTTTCATTTGGGTTTTGGCCACCCTTTGGCTACTCTGGATAATGCTGCTATGTGTGTAAGAATGGTATCAGTTCAAGCATAAATCTGCATGTTTACCTTATTTGACAAGCCAAGTGACCCTGATACAGGTAGACCATGGGCCAGACAAAGGCAAATGATGAAAAAAGCTCTCTGACAAAGTCAAACTGATCTGAGAGCTTGGGTAGGAAGGAGGCAACAAGGGGAAGGCAAGTTTGTGTCTCTTATCTGGGAAACTGAGAGTAGACTTTTACCAGCAGCAGAACTGCTAAGATATTGGGACCGCTGTGAGCGCATTTATCAGCATGATGATAACAGATGAGCACCATAACTCAGTTGAGTGCCTAAGACAAGAGTTCTTCATCAATCCTTCCTCCAACATGCATGTTAAGTACATTCTGTATTCTCAAGCCTTACTAGGTATAAAAACACCACTGGTCTTTTATCCACTCCATTTACTTGCAATGAGCCAGGCACAGTACTGGGTGCTGAAATTTTATAGGAACTCCTCATTCTTTTAACTTTATTGTTCTCCCAAACAAACTTAGGCCACTTGTAAATATCCGTAACTATTCTGTACGCTGTTCCCCACAAAAGTCCGTTGTCTCTCAATAGTGAATGCATCTGTCTCTAGGCACCTGAGCTACAAGTGAGGACATTATTAAGACCTCCTTTGATTATTGATGAAATATCATCATTGATTTCTTGGTTTCCACACTGAAAAATGAGTCTCACTTTTACCAGTCTCCAGAGATGCCCTGAAGGTGATCCTGACATGTTGAGAAGAAAGATATGGTTCTTTGAGAAAGAAAATAGAGGAAGCCTTTCCAGTCTAAATCATTTTTAGAAGACCCAATATTTTTAAAAATGTCTAGTGATAGATGAGTTGCAAATGTGTAAGTCAAAGATAAAGGGGCCAGGTTTCAAAATCAGTAGAACGCTTCCCTGAATATGGGCATCAATGAGCTTGAGTGGTATTTATCTCAGTCTACTTCATATTACAGAGGTATTTGGCCTTATGAACTTAAAGTGTCTTGAAGTTAGGAACTATTTTTAATCATCCTGAATAGCTCTCAGCACTGATACTGTGTAACTCATGTCACATAATAACTCACAGTATATTGCACACCAGGCATGCATGTTGATAAAATAGATCTCCAATAAAAATTTAATATTTGGACAAACAAATAAGTGTGCTTCAGAGGAAAGCAACCAGGAGGATCTAGAATAAAATTCTGCTTGTTTAGCAGAGGTACACCTTTGTGCTACAAAAGGAGACAGCAAAGTAAGTATTTTAATGTCAAAACTAATGGCCTGAATATAATCTCTGGAACCCATCTGCTGAAGGAGAAAGTTAACTCTGTCAAGTTGTCCTCTGAGCTGCACATACTTAGTCATAGACATGCAAGCATGCAGGAAGGCATGCAGGCAGGGACCTGGGTCTACATGTAACATAGCACAGACTAACTTGAAAATTATGATTCTTTTACTTTAGTTTCCTGAGTGTTGGCACTGGTGGCACATGTCTAAAAAAGCTTTTATAATCCATCATTTTCAGGAGAAAAATTCTTGAGATCCATGTTGCTGATATTGATGCTCTTGGGCCTGCTTTCTCCTGGCCACTGCACAAACTGGACCACTGCTAGCTGTTAATACACTGGTCATACTGGGAGTTTGAGAAAAATAAAATGAAGTTTTTCTTTCTGAAGATTCTTGGTTACTGTCACCTTAAGCCCTTTCCTAATGCTTAATGATTCCTAGTTTTTGTTTTTTTGTTTGTTTGTTTTGGTACATCTGACCAGAATACTTGTTACAGAGAAATTTCAACTGAGGCCAAATTCTTCATAATTTAAGGAGACAGTGAATTAGCAGAGTAACAGCAGACTGAAAAAGTCAGAGAAGACTTGAAAAGACAGATGGAAGAGTTTGCAAATCCCCCAGTTGTTCCCCAAATCTCAAAACCTATAAGGTCACTCTGAAGGAAACTGTGTCACTTAAAGCACATTGTGGCCAGAGAGGAAAATGATGCTTATACATTCTTCAATCCTGTCTCTTCAAGGGTTGACTTGGGAGTTGTTGTATGACAAAACTTCTCCTGGAGAGTCACAATACACACACCTACTCACCCCAGAGAGGGCAGACCAAAGTATGGAGGATATTTTATCCAAAGTATGTGTTGTACTCGTGTCGTGTCAAGAGACCCCCAAAGACTACCAGGGAGCTGGACTTGATGCAAATACATGAGGTTTATTGTTATGGGCAGGTTCAAAGGAGGTTGAAACCCTTTGTTCCAGTGCAGTGGAGGGTTACCAGCCCCGAGCCTGGAGGTGAGGGGTTTTTTTAAGAAAAGCCCACGTGAGCGGGGTTCTGCATGTCTTGGCATTTCAGGATTGGGTAAAGGGTTATGGGGTACAGTAGCTATTGGCTGAACTTACTGGCACAAAACCAAGCCCTGAATCTGCTGGCTGAACTTTCTGCGCAAACTTAACTTTTCAATCTATTGGCTGTCAGGCACATTCCCAGACCTGGGCTCTCCCTCAGTCACCAAATGCTCCTTTCCTGAAATAACGCTTTGTAAGAATAAATCTATGTCTTCACAGTATGGATACCACTAAGGTCCAACTTGGTGAACCATGGGTTTTATTAGGGTTATTTACAGAAGCAAAAATAACTCACAGACAGCTGCATTACCAAAGCCCACCCCAGCATGCATGACAGCTCACAAAGCTGGGAACCTGGAGCACAGTGCACAGCCTTCAGGTGGCTTAACAGGCTAGACTCTTTCCTGGGTACCTCAGTTAGTTTCAACCTCTTCCAGGCAGCTACGCTGGCTTCTGCTTCTCCCAGGCAGCTGCACTGTTTCCAGAGTTTTCTTTTGCATCTTAGTTTGTCTGAGATGGAATCTCAGCTTCCATTGTTTACTCTGTTAGGGAGGGGCCAAATGAATCTTGTCATCAGTTTCAGAGACTTCCTGAAGCTATTTTGAGTTGTTTACCTTCCTGAATAAGGAGCTTCCCTGAAGGATGAGATGTTTCAATCTTGGAGGAAACTGTTATACCATACTTCATTAACCTTTTCTTGGTTCTGCTATTCATCCCCCCCCATGATCCCTGGGCCTTGGAGGGGATGACTATAAATGTCCACTTGTGGCTAAGAAGTAGGACACTATGGCATAGAAAGTCACTTGATGATCAGGGTTTCACCAGTGGCTAGGAGTTTGGCACAGTGGCTGTAACTGAAGCTGTAGCTGTTGCCTCTCCACCACCATACCTGGCTGTTGGGAGCAGTTCCTAGGTGGGCAAATGATCTTCAACCCCTAGCACAGCCTTTTGCTAGAGGGAAATGTGCCCTCCTTAGTCTGATGGGATAATTACTCACCCATGGGACAGGCTTGATCGTCTTCAGGTGCATTGCTCTGCACAGGTGTCCTCTGTGCACTCCTCAGGCTCTTGGCACAGTTTGGCTTCTATCAATTGTCCCCTAAGGAATCCAGCTCTACACACGTCTTGTTACATTTGTCTCTGTTAACCCAGACTGATGCCTTCGTCTGCTTTATCTGTTTCTTATCTTCTCTAGGTTGCTCTCTCACTTTACAGACACATTTTACATGCTGGTTTAAGTTACTGAGATCTGTCAAAGCCCTTCCTACTTAGGGCTCAGCAAAGCCACTAAAGCTCCACACAGCCTCAAGGTCCCTGCTGGTCAGCCTTGTCATTAATTCCTTCGTGACTATGGTGCTATCTGGCCTGGTGAACTGGGGTTCAAATACAGCTCCTCCTATTCCCAGTGCCCTCGATAGCATCTTCCCCTCCTCTATGGTCCTCCAGTTCCTGATATTTACGGAGACCTCAGATGGAGATAACAGAGTGTTCCTAATGGCTCTGATAAGCCAGTCTACCAGGGACTGATTGCCCTCACACTGGCTCAGGTTTTGAAGCCTTTGCCTTAAGGAGGGAAACTCAATTTTGATGTCTTCACAGAAGTCAGACTGGTCCCATCCACTCCCATGACCCACATTATCACAAGCCAGGCTGTCATAGGCTCTTTCATTGCTTATTTAAAAGTCTAATTCCAACAGTTCAAGCACTGATATTTCCTGATAAAGAAGCCTTGTCTTCTAGTATTAGGCCATTGGTAAAGCCCCCAACTGTATACTGGACCACAGATTGTTTTTCTTTCTCAGCTAAAGGTCAAATGTGAGTGGTATCTTCTGCAGTTTTTACCACCTCTGTCTCATCCTCTTGTTTATCTAATTCACCTTCTGTCTTAGGGATTCTATTACTGAGAAGAGACACCATGACCACGAGGTGGCTGCTTACAGTTTCCAAATGTAGTTCATTGTTACCATGGCAGAGAGCATGACAGCTGGGAATACGATGGCATGCAGGGAGACATGGTGTTAGAGTTATACATCTTGATCCAAAGGCAACAAGAAGTGAACTGTCTCACTGAGCAAAGCTTGAGCACATATGAGACCTCAAAGCCCAACCTCCTTGGTGACACACTTCTTCTAAAAAAGACCACACCTACTACAAGGCCATACCTCCTAATAGTGCTACTACCTTTGGAGGCTATTTTCTTTCAAGCTACTGCACTTCCCAAATCAGAGGCTAACACAGAAGAGGTTGGCTGCGGTTCCCTTTCTTGTTGCAAGCTCCTTTATGCAAACAAGTTCATGCTTGACCGCCAATTTTTGTAGATCAAACACTGTTGACTAAACAACTTTATAGAGTTCAACTACAGTATTAAGAACATTATTTACCAATCTAACTCCTTTATAATTACCACAACTTACTGATATGTGCCTTGTTCACTCACTGGGCTAAGCAGTTCTTCTACATCATTTTGTTTAATCTTATGATATAGATCCTAACATTAGCCTTCAAATTGTGCAAATATTCCTGGAAATGGTAAAACATTGAGGCGTTAGTCACTTTTATCTTCTGAGACCAGCTTTCCATTGGGTCTAGTGGCATGTTGACAGGAATATAAGGAATGAAAGTTAAGGTCACATTCTACTGGAAAACAGTTTTGCTGGAGCAAATGCCCAAAAAATCATATCCTATTCTCAAGTTGCTTTCTGTAGATTACACCTTGGCTTTAATAAATATGTTTCCAAGTTGGTCCTGAGGTATTGCGGTATGAACCCACCGTGAGATATGTTTTAAATGAGGTTTATTTTGTGAGAATCGTTTATAAAACAGAGAAGGTTTTAAGAGAAAGTGAAGGGGAAAGGTTGCAGCGCGCCGGAGCGTTTCTAATGAAAGCTCCTCACCCACAAGTCGCACGTCCGAACTCTCCCGCCACAGGCCCGGAACTGCGCCACACACCACGTCACCAGTCTGGAACACCGAGAGAGGTCCCGGCCCTACCCGAGAGAACGCCGGCTTCCTGTCTCTCTCTGGGTGTTGCACTTCCGAAGCTCATTTTTGTTGACCATGCCCCTCTCGGTTCCAGCACTCTGCCGCAACCCGTTCACATGTGTAGCTTCTGATTTCCCACTACATCTCTCCCTTTTGTCTAAATAGAAAGGTTCTAAACTAGGTATAAAACTGTATATTATAGGGATCATCATAAGGCAGTGTCTGAGGAAGAGAAAGGTACTAACATAAGTGAGGTCAACTATTGCTAACAAACAACAACTACAAAGTGCAAGTTAATATCTAAAATGTTGATATGAGAAAATGCACAGGGATTGTTTTAAGGCTGTTTATCTTAAACAATAAAGTTTTAACACCTGAGTGTTTTTGTTGAAATGTGAAGTAATAACAACCTCAACTATCTAATCTTTAACACTGTCAAGACCTGAGAAGGAAACTATATACTTGAAGTTGGAAGTATGAAGTAACTTTTAGAATTTAGGAGAAGACAACGACAGTTAACTATTTGGACAGTCATCTACTACTTTTTTGTACAACAGGAGCATCTATCTTTGTGGCTATTGGCCTATGATATCTGACAAGTCTCTATAGAAGCAGGGTATCTCTTGGTAGGACCATCTTATCTTGTCTAGGCAGGCTTTGGCAGTCTTTATCTTTTATCTTGTTTGTCTATTTTGGCCAGTGAGCACGCAGACAGCAATTGGGGCAAGTGTAGTCTTTTGCCCCTCAGGCCATTATTTGCCAAACAAGACAATCTCTTTGTAAGATGTCTGTGATGCTCAACACCACCTTGAGAAAGGAACGGTGATGCCAGGAGTTGTCATGTCTCTCAAGGCCAAATTTGAGATAACAAAATCTTGAATGTCATATTTTTTTGGTCTATGAAGTGGTTGAAGACTCCTATCTATTTGGTATATTTTGACATGTTTTTGAAAAGGCTGAGTATCTTGACTGTTAGGTGATAAATCTGAGTAACCATAATCTGTAATCTCAATCAACTAAGAAAGTGAGGTTAACATTGTAAAAATAGGCATTTTAAAATGAGTGTACAGCTCTTCTAAATAATTTTAAGTATAACAATCTTATGAAAATTGACTAAAATACACATTTTGTATCAAATGACAACAATATCTTAACTATATATCATTATATATAAAAATATATCTAAATAGATTTATATAAAACAACTCATGTGTATAGTACAACAAATGTTATAACTATCATAAATAATTAGAGGTAGAAATTGTATTATGGAAATGACAATGTAGTTAATACACTAAATGTAGTGTAAAATATTTTAGACAGAGATGGACACGTGCAAAATAGGGCAATTATATATTTAACTTTGTATCAATATATATTATCTCTATCAGACATATAGATTAATTTTTTATTTGTGTCAATATATAAACATTTGTACTATGTCAATTTATTTTTTATTTATTTTTTGGTTAATAGTTGTTTGTAAGTATAATGATCTCTTATCTATCTTTTTTCTCTCTCTTTTTTTATCTATAATATTATTCTATCTTTTATTCAAGATTAACTTTTAACTATCGTATTAAAATGATAATTGACCATTACTCTCGAAAAGCAGCACATACTGTAGTAGAAAGCTATCAGACACACATAGTCTCAGTACATACACACACACACACACACACACACATACACATACACACACACACATACATACACATATGGACTTTCTCACACACTCTCTCACATACATACAAACACACTTTCAAATAGAGGGAAACTTCATGGACAGGTTCCACACTGAAAAATGAATTGAATGCCCTATAGTACAAAATAAAGTGCTAAGTCACACCTGCTCTCCCAGCCTAAGCTTTGAAATTCTCTCATACTGCCCCAATAGGAGAATGTGAGAAGAAAAAGGCTCATCTTAGGAACAAAAGTTAAGGAGTACAAAAGAACTCAGGAATAATAATAATAATAAACCTATTATAAGAAAGGATTTTAAACTTGTATTTATTTTTATTCAAGGTATTTGTGTGAGTGTCTGCTCATATGTATGGGGACCATGGCCCGATAACTGTGGAGGCCAAAAAAACAACATCAGATTCCCTGAAGCTGGAGTTACAGACAGCTGTGCTGGAAATCAAACCCAGGTCCTCTGCAAGAGCAGCAAGTGTTCTCAAGTGCTGAGCCACCTCTTTGTCTCTGCTCTGTGTTTTAATAGCAAGGGAACTGTGAGCCTTGTTCCCTTTTACAGCTAAGAAAAACTAAGGCTGGAAAAGCCAAGCACAGAGCCTTTGCCAACACTGCTCTTCAGGAGAGCTGGTGGGGATTTGAAACCAGGCAGCTTGGCTCCAAGGTCCTTGTCTGTGACATCAAGACAAGTTCTGAGGAAAAGCTCAATAAATGTCATTCCTATTAATAAAAGTATAAATAATAAGAGGAGGCAGGCAAGTCTGGAAAAAGATGGAGGCGGTAATAAATGTCTTCACCCAGTTCTCAGCTGAGACTAACCACAGCCCAGAATACAGCTGTTAGCCATGATGTTTAGTGTTCTCAGAGTCCTGATTCCTGTCAAAGGGAAAGATTCAGTCAGCTGATTCTGAGGTCTTTTTAAACTCCACGTCATGATACTTTCTTCTGTGAGTCCTTGTCACTGCACAGTATTTTTTCAGGCACCTTGGTAGGCTTCCAGGGTGCTCCTTTCAAGTCCTTCCTTCCGTCCTCAGCCCCTCCCCCCTGCTTCTCCTTCCTCCATATGACAGCTCCTTGGTGATCTCATCCGTTCTCACGGCTTCTGCATTCACCTCACTGTGGCTGACTCCCAAGTCTTTATTTAATCCCTATCCTTTCTCTCCAGGTCCAGACCTGCATTCCCAGCTGTCTGTTCTTTATCTCACACTGGAAGCTGGATGTCAACACATCCACAGTCAATTTCATCACCTCCCACCATCGTTCATCACCCAGGCTCCATCCTCTTTACCCCTAGTGTCTGTCTCTTGTTTCAGTCATGCAGGCCATTGCAGAGACCCGACGACTTCTCCTTATGCTATGCTTCCCGGTTGCTCCTTCCTTCCGTTCTCATTACCTCATCCCACCAGCCCCTTGTTGCCTTCTTTCTGGAGGTTTCCCTCTAGTCTACCTCAGCCCTAGTTGCCAGGGTGGACTTTCTGGCCTACACCTAGGATCTTGTCTTTCCCACCCAAGAATACTTGGTGGCTTCCCATTGCCTTGCCTGTCTGGCATTACCAGCCATCTCTTCCATTTCTCAGCTCTGCTTGTTCCATATGCTATGCTTTTGGAATACATAGAATTTTCCTGCCTATCAAATGTTGTTCTCTTGGTTTAACATTCTTTTCTTCCCATCTATCTGTGCCCATCTTTCAAGATCCAACTCAGAGACCCCTTTCTTTACAAAGTCTTCTCAAATTTCCAAGGCAGAGATCACCTTTGCCTCTTGTAAATATTTATAACACATTGTATATGTCTGAAGAACTTAGGTCATCCGACAGTGTCCTGTATTATATACATTCACGTTTTATTCTTCCATATTAGGGCTTCGTCTTCCACAGGGATCATGGATTTCATTCCTGCAATTCTGTGTCTTCACCTTCTCCCCTTACAGAAAGATCTTGAGGAAAATCAGGCTCTTAAATGACTCCATTTAGTTGTTTTGTTTGTTTGTTTTTGTAATGCCTGCAAAATAACTAGTTGACCTCTGAGCGAATAAGTTCCCATGTTGAAGACCATTCCTTTCTCAGAGGCTGCTTTCTTGCAGGGACAATCTTGCCCACTCAGCCTAGAGCCCAAATCAACAGGCTCAGAGCACCTCACTGCATGTCCACTAGTGAAGAATCTGACAGTCTCCTTCCTTCTCAAGAACCTGTTGGAGATCTTGGGTAACATTTCTTTGGTCTTCTTTTTCTATTGAGAATGATTCAAATGTCTCTTATAAGGGAGTGTTTCTCAAGTTAATGAACTATCTTATATCCTCAGTCTATAAGGAGGAAGAGTTTTAAAAAGTTATATGTTTTATATAAAATTTTTATTAATATGTTGAGAATTTTATTCAATATAGTCGTATTCACCTCTTACCTCCTCCTAGATCTACCCCATCTTCCTTACTTCCCATCTAACACTTCAAGTCTTTTTTTTCCCTTATGACCCATAGAGTCCAATTCATAGAATACCTGGATGAGTTCACCCACAGGAGCATAGTCAAGCTACCAGACAACACACCTTAAAAAAAAGCACAAACTAACTCTGTCTTCCCTCAGAGGCCACTGGCTATCCATAGCTGCTCAGTTAGAGGTGGGGGCTCATGAACCCCTCCCCCTTCATACCATTGATGACTTGATCTCATGAGAGTCTTGTGGGGGCAATCATAGGAGTCTTGAGACTATAAGTGCAGCGGTCCTGCCAGACCCAGAAGACTTTGTCTCACTCTATCCTCCCTGAGCTCTGCCCCCTCCCTCCGCTAAGGGGGGCAGATTTTTTTTTTTTGAACTATGCTAGAGAGTTTATTCACAGGACAGACTATTTAGGCAATGTATAAAAAGGCTTTGAAAGCATTCCTAGCTCCTCTTAAGATGATTAGCTAAGAACAGTAGTGATACTTAGAAGTGATTAAGATAACTTTCTACGCTGCACGCATAACCAAGCTGAGTCAAACACCAGCAATGTGTTACAGAGCAGAGCTGGAGGGTTACTCAGTAAAGGTCATGTCTTCTCGCTCTAATAGCCAGAGTCAACTTTAAAAAAATGTATTTCCTGCTTGACTTTGTCCTTGGACTAACAACTGATTATGGAATTTTAATTTAATATTACAGCATATGTTGCCTTTCTGAATTTAAAAATCTATGACTTGCCTCTGAAAGTTCTGCAGAAGAAAAGTCTCAAAAAAATAAGGTCATCAGTGGTAGTATTTATAATAAATTTACAATTTTTGAAAAAAACGGAATCAATATATACAATTAATATTGCAGATAAACGTCACAATGATAAACTTCCACCATATAAACGAACCTTGTTTCACACATAAATGTGCTTTGTGGCAAAGGTTCAAAATCCTTTTTCTTCAACAGTAAGCAGATTGAATGAAATAAAAAATGATGTGCCAGGACTTAAAGGTACAAGTGGTACAGACTTCAAATTATTGATTGCTGACTATGCTTACAGACATCAAACAATACTTTTTTTAGGCCTCTGTTTTGGTTCACTTCAATAGAGATGAGATATATCACAGGAAAATTGAAAATATGGGGACTCTTTGGCTGGCCATCATCATTTTAGATTATTAAGGTTTGGGGTTCTTTCTTAAGGTTATATACATAAAACAATACAAACAAAATGAAATCTCATTAAATTCACATTTTTCCTTCCCCAGAACTGTAATCATAGTGATTATAGGTTGAAATGCACCAAGATGTTTAGTCAGAATGCAAACTCACTTCTGCTTATGTTAGAAGTGCACATTCGGGCAGGATCCATAGGCTGTGACATTCTTTGATGGAAGTCCCAGCAGGGCCTGGTGATCCTTCCCCAGAGACTCAGAATGCATTTATGTATATTAAGGTTTCCCTTCAAATGTAAGAGTGAGCCATTTGTTTTAATGGAGTCTGAGCTCTTACAGCAGGTCCATCCCTTCCAAATTACTGCCCTGTAACATCCTCCCAAAAGTGATGCTTTTGTGGCTTCAAAACTAAGTCCATGGTCTTACACTTGAAATATTTTTTTTTCCTCTAACTTGGAAATGGAAAGTACATCCGTGTGTTAGAAAATCTGTTAGTTGGATCTCTTTCAGTTTCTAGTGACATAAACCAAACTCAAGCCAGTGAAAGCCAAAAAGATAATTTATTGTCTTGGATTACTGGAAAGTTCAAATCAGGTGGAAACAGGAGTTCAAGTGATGTCATTGGGAATCTGTCAGTTTCTCTCCATCTCTCGGCTGTATATCTTCTGTGATGGATCTATTCCCAAGCTGTCTGAAACCATATGGAGGACCTCTCATGGTCAATAAACAGGCGTGGGGAGGTTCCCCCTACAAAGTATTTCCAGCAAGAATTAACAGATTAAAATATTCTTCCAACTGTTTTGTATTTTGTTTTTTATGGATGCCTATGTTCAGAATCAGAGCACCAGAGCAGTCTTTGAGACCACATGCCCACACCATGGTCATTAGTGCTATCTACCTGCTTTGGTTCTGTCTACACTTATTTCTCAACTTTGTTCCTCCATTAGCTAGACTCATAAACAAACCTTCATAGCTCTGCATTTAATACTTCACAAGGAAGCAGTCAATCTTTGTTGCTCAGCCTGTTTCTCTCCACCTGTACCCCTATTCCAATCAAATTCATAATTGAATACTCGATCTAGCCTTGACCAATCAGAGTACTCAGTGAGATGGAATTTTCTGATGTGCCCAGGGCATGACTTGTCTCATGGGAACTGGTTTATCTCTTGCTTATCACTGTGAGCACAAAAGGATGCAGGAAGCATACCCAAAGTAGGTGTTCTATTACACAAAAGTAAGAAACAGACAGACATATAACCACAGAAAACACTATGTGAAATCAGGATTGGTTGACTCATGTCATTTTGTGGGAACCCAGATTTCTAACTGAGCTAAGAGCCATAAAGGCAGCTGAGATGAGTAGAATCTGAAACTGTTACTGGGTGCTAACGTGAAGAAAAAAAGGGTTTGTTTCTTTTCATTTAGTGACATGGCATTTCCTCTTACCACAAATGCATTGCTATCAGGGGTTCACTTGTTGGGGATAGAGAGCCAGAGCCTGGGCATTATTCTGGAAAGCAAAGTAGAGGGCACATTGGTATGGGTTTCTCAAGGGATGGAATCTAACTAAAGAGGGGGAGGATAGTACCAGGAAGAACAGCATTTCAGGCAGAGGAAACAGCATTTAGAAGGGAAGGGATCAACACAATGCTCTCAGTTGCTGGCCAAGCTTCCAAGGCCAGCACAAGAGAGAGAATTGAAGCAATTATTGAGAAAATTGTCTCAATCTTTCCTTTTTTCCTGGCTGTGGAAATTTGGCGATCACTTCATTTTTGTAAGAGAAAAGAGTCTTGATTCCAGAGACCACACAAATGTTAAGTGATGGAAATTTTGTTTATTTATTTTTTTAGACAGGACAGAGAAAAACCACACACCTGAATTTAGCTGGGAAATAGCAGATTTTAAAAGCGAGGAAATAGAAAAACTTTCTTCTCTTGTCTTTGGTCCTTGTCTCACATGCAACCCACTCCCCTGTGTTCCCTCTCTTAGGTTTTTGAGTGGGAGGGAGACATTTTGTTTGAGCCAGTCTATTGACCAAGAACTGTAAGCGCAGATGCATTCCCTGCCTTGTGAGAGCTTAATAAGTGCTTGTAGTAAGACATAATAATTATTCAAAATTTTTTGAGAATTTTCTAATACCAAAATCAGAATCAAGCACAGTTCCAGGAATCGACTCTCTTGCCCTTTTTCCATTAAGCCATCTCCCCAAATGTCTGTATAGATCCTTAGCATTCAACACTTCCTTTTAAGATTAAAAAGCATTAAAATTTTGCCTTGCAAGAAAAGGTAGTATGAGCTTATGTGAAAAGATGGGTAGAGATGCCTGCAGAAATCTGAAGCCCACAAAATGTGCCACAAATGAATAGAAATAAGGTGGACCTTGGTTTGAGTTTTAGCACCATCATTTATGAACTACTTAATTCTGAGAATGTTTTTCATGTCCTTAGCACTCAGTTTTAAAAATAAAGATAGAGTCAGTGTAGGGTGTGTGTGTGTGTGTGTTAAATGAATAACTTAAAGTAACTTAAAGGGGTCTTGACAGTGCCCAGCACAACATATTCCCTTGACCACAACAGAACAGCCCTCAGTGCTGGTGTCAGTCATGGCACACACACCATTACAACTGTAGTGTGGTACCATCTACCATACCTGTTGGTCCTTGTCAAGGCTGCTGTACTTGTTCCTCTCTCCATTGCCATGATAAACAATCTAAGAGCAGCTTATAGGAGAAAGTGTTTTCTCTAGCTTACATTTCCAGAGGGACAGAATCTATCATGGTGGGGAGGTCATAAGAGCAGCAAGCAGAGAGGGAGAACAGTGAGGCTGAAGATCTTCAAAGCTCACAGTGCCCAGTAAAGGACTTCCTCCAGCAAGGCTCCAACTTCTAAAGTTTCTGTAACCCCCGTCTCCAAAATACATGAGCTTATGGGGGGGGACATTTCTTGTTTAAACCTTCAAAAAATGTTGGTATTAATATGGTGATGATCATATTCACAACACTGATTCATATTAGATACCATTGAAGGAGTGAGTGCTGAAAGGAAAAAGAACACTGGACTCCCTAACATCTAACATCACAACTGTTTGTAAGGAAGAACAGAGAAAAATGTAGTATGATGCTCCCATTGAGCCCAGTGTATGGCACAACAATTCCCTTATTCAAGGTAAATTTTTGTCTATTACCTTTTTTTCGTAGAAAAGACACAGTCTCATGTATCCCCAAACTTGCTATGTATGTCTTAGTTACTGTTTTACTGGAGTAAGACAACTTTTCAAAGAAAACATTTAGTTGGGGTCTTGCTTACAGTTTAGTCCACAGTCACCTTGGCAGGGAGTATGACAGAAGGCAGGCAGGCAGAGTACTGGTATTTTGTTTCTCCTGTTTATTCCTTTTCATTATAGATCTACAGAGGACTGATGACTAATAACCATGTGACACGGTCAGTACTAGCTTGTCTTGAAATCTCTTCTGCCAATAATATTATCTCGGAACTCTTCAATATAACTTCAGACAGAATCTTAGGACAAGAGTAAAAAGTAACCATGTTCTTTGCCAAAGTATCACAATAATGGGCTCTATGTCACTTTTTAATATTGTTCTTCTTTGAAATATCTTGAGCTGGGCCATCATAGTCCACATTGTGCTCGGTATTGCTGTCTTCCATGCTCCTACTAGGATGGCCCATTAAGCCTAACTTACTACATTTAACTACTTTTCTTGCCCAAAGGCCCAGAGTCTTCCATATTTCTTCAAGCAACAGCATGGTCAAGCCTGTCATAGCAATACTCCAGGGCTTGGTACCTATTTCTGTCTTATTTAAAGTTAATATTGCTGTGACAGAATGCCACAATCAAAGCAGCTTATAAAAGAAAGCATTTAAACTGGGGTTTTCCTCACAGTTTTAGAGGGTGAGCCTGTCTATGACCATCATAGCAGGATGCACAGCCGCAGGTGGGGATGGCAGTCATGGCATTGGAGCAGTAGCTGAGAGTTCACATCTGATCCACAAGATGGAGGCAGAAAGAAAGTGAGACAGGGCTTTTGAAACCTCAAAGCTAACCTTTACGGAACACACCTCCTCCAACCAGGCTATACCTCCTAATCTTTCCCAAGCAGTCCACTAACCAGGGATCAGACATTTAAATGTATGAGCCTATGGACGGCCTTCTCGTTCAGACCATCAAGGTGGGCAAAGATGAGCTTGAATGTCTGACCCGCTCATCTTTGCTTTCTGATTCCTGGGATTATAGACATATCTCACCACTCCCAGCTTTTGTGGTACTAGGGCTTGAACCCAGGCTGTGTTCATGCTAGGAAACCTACCAACTGAGCTGCATTCCTCTGCTCCAGAACATCTGCTATCTTAAAATACATTTCAAACACATCATGTTATCCTTGCATAGGGGCCGTGTTCATCTTCTCTGTTTCATTTCAGTTTTAGTGTATGTGCTGAAGTGAGCACTTTTTAAAAAAATATTTATTTTGATTTTTGAGAGTATAATATAATTACCTCATTTACTTCTTCCCTTTCTTCTCTCCAAAGCCTCCCATGAACCCTTCATTGGTTTCTTTCAAATTCATGATCTCTTTTTTTCATTAATTGTTGTTGCATACATATGTGTATATATGTATATGTTTATATGTGAATACACACACGTATATATATAGTATATATATATATATAGTTTCCTAAATATGTAACAGTAAACAGATCAACATGTATAATGTTACTTGTATGTGTGTTTTCAAAGCTGACCATCGGTATTAGAAAACTAACTGATGTGCTCTGAGTTGTTATAGTTTAAAAGTAATCTAAATGTCCCCTTTAGCTTATGTTTAAGAAAATACATAATTCAGTATCGCGTCTCTTTAAAATATATACCTGCCTGTTGAGATCTTGACTTTCAGACTATATATTTTTTTTATAATGGAGATAAAATATTGTTCAAAAAATAAGAGTCTATGTGGAAACAGAAGTCAGGACAGAATTTCTGGTCATCTGCATAGTGACTTCAGTTTTATTGTATCTTATTTTTATAGTTAAATATTTTAATATTAATTTAAGTATTAAATTAAAAGTAAATATTTGGGAGGGAGGATTTCATCCTCTGTCATATGGGAGACATTTCACATGACTGTCCCACTCTCCTGCCATTTGAACTTACTTTCAGTTGTATCTATATGCCTCCCAGTGGATGCTGACCACAGTTCACTGGAGAGCTGAACAAAATACAGTCCTCATTCTGAACAACACTTAGGTACAGTAGTATAGGAAAAGAGCAGTATTAAGCTGGAATAACAGACCATATTATAATTCCACTATCGTGAAAACTGAGAGAATGGTATTTAAAGAAAAACAGAAAACCATACTAGATATTAGATTTTGTGAGATCAAGCAAACGGGCCTATGCACAATAAACAAAACTCTATTCCTCTTATACACTTAATTTATAATTAAATACTGATTTCTTGAGTCAAATTTGCCTGTAGTCTTTGGCTCTGCCTACCCTGAGTTTTCATATAACTTTTTTTGCAATGAACAAAGAAATTGCATACTTTCTTCTTAAATTAAAAAAATCAAAAGCATAAACTTTTGAGTCTAAAGCCAACATTGTCACTCTGTATGCCAAAGTCTCAGGTGTTTTAATCTGTAAATATGACAGTTACACCCTATTCCCACCAAATGACCCTTGGTTTCTCGGAATGCTAACCTAGACCATGATCACACCCTTCAGTGCTCTTGGCTAGAGGGAAACTGAATGGCCTGTTCCCAAGAGTTAGAGCTCCATAGCTGTCTAAACAGAAATCTGTACTAGGACTTCAGCCCCAAATTGTATTTTGCTGAACATTGTTGACTCTAACATAGCTAAATACACCTCATAAATGGAAAGAGATTCTTGGCCTAATAAACTAGGAACATAGTATTAAATGAACCAGATTTTGTTGCTGTTCAACATTACAGAACTTTTAATAAGCTGATGCACATCACACATCTCCCAGAGGTGCTGAGATGATTCAGTCTCTTCCTTGAATTCTGCATGGAATTATTTTTGTGTTTTAGGAAGAAGGCATGGGAAAACCTTGAAGATGAATGAGGGTTTCTTAGGCTGCAGCCTAAAGTCACTTCTTCACAGACATAATCTTTCTAAAGTTCACATACTTTAGGCTAACATGTCTTAAACCACAGGACTATAAAGCACAAAACACACTCCCTCACGAGTTGTCTGGGGAGGCTTCCTGGAGTTCTTCATCCTCTACAGAAAGGTTTTGGGGTTGTCTTCATTGTAATGAGTTAATTATATCTTGTCAATGATTTTTAAAGACTCATTTTCCAAGCTCTAGTGACTGCAGTAGAACACACACCAGCATGCAATGTGAAAACTAGACAAGAGTGTGAACTTTTTGGAGCCTTTCTTGCATAATTTAGAGATGATGAGAACTTTTTTGTGTGGAATAAAACAAAATTGTTAAGTGCAGAGCAGGAGTCGGGTCAGGCAGATATATGGCTCTGGAGAATGTGCTGATTGTGATTTGTGTTTTATGGTAGCTGAAGAGTTTGAGCTGCTTGCTAATGAGATCAAGCCCCGTTACATATATTACCACATTTTCAGAAACTGCACATTCATTTAGAAATATCTTTATGCTACATTTGTTCAAAGCATTGTCTTTCTGTTAAAGGAATTCACCTGCACATTACATTTTCCCTGCAATATACTACTGATCATGTAAAGAACTGTTTCTATGTGTCTCTTTGTCTGAATTTGGAAGCTGTGCATTTTGAGTTCCATTTCCTTCTGAAAACGAGTTGTTGACAAATAAGACCATCACAGGATTGTAGAACTGAATTACTCTCCTGATTTCCTAATTCATTGCTTGAATTGTAATGTCTCAAAATAAGTGCAGTCTCTCTAAAATATTTTGTCATCTCACACTGTTTGAAAGATAAATGGTCTTAAGTGGAGTGGTTGCTGAAATTCTTTGTTAGAATGGAAGTCTGTCTTATCATCAGGTTCTATACCTAAAAAGATGTAGGCATCAGGATCATTTGTGTTACAGGGGAGGCTTTTCTAACACACTAGTAGAATTCTGGAGTTGAGTCCTCAGTGAAAGAGTATGATGAAGCATCGGTTTCCAAGTTAAAGTGTGGGATCATATGTGTGAGATGAAACAAGGAGTGAGATCATCTGGCAAAGAAGATGCTTCCTTTTGGGTATATCAGTAGTGCCTGAGCATCTGTACTTACATTTTTAATTTCTTGAAGAATGGCCATACTGCTATTCACAATGGCTATATCAATTTTCTATATGTTCATTGAAACATTATTCACAGTAATTAAGATATAAAAACATGGCCTGGGGAGCTAGCTCTGCTGACAAAATTCTTACCAGGCAAGCATAAAGATCCAGGTTCAACCACCAAAACCATGTGGAAACAATGGGCATGGTGGCACATTTTAAATCTTAGCACCAAGGAAGCAAAGACAGGAGTATCACTGGGGCTCATTGGCCAGCCAGCCTAACCTTATCAGTGAGCCCCAGTTTACAGTGAGAGAGAAATGAATTACCATTTGTGTCAATATACAGGAACCTGGAGGAAATTATGGATGAAATAAGCCTGACACAGAAAATGTATGCAGACTCCAAAACAGTCTAAAAATAGAGAGTAGAATGGTGGTTGGGGACAGAGTGTGTAAAGGAGAGTATAACATGTCAATTATCTAGTACATGTAAGTTCAGGATATCTGATTTCCAGTTCGCTGACTGTAGTTAACAACACCACATCATATACTTCCATGTTGAGAAAGTAGTTCCAAGTCTTCTTAGCACAAGAAAGAAAAAAATGGCATGATATCTATATTAACTAGCTTGTTGTGTTAATCATCTCATACTATGTACACACATAAACCATCATATTGTTCCCATTACATGTACACTATTTTTATTTGTCAAATATACACTAATAAGGCCATGGCTAGAGACTATGGGATTACGGTTCAAGTCTTTGGGGAACTTTTGGATAAATCAGACAGTTGTCAGTTATGAATAGAAAGGAAGAGAACCCCATCATTCATAAAACACTATTTTTCATTATATAAATGGAATATGAAACAAGAGGGAGGGAAATGAAGCTGTCAAGGGGGCGCCACTAGCTGTTGAAATCTTTTCACATGTGTGTGCCTGTCATTACATATTCATGTGTGTGTGGCTTCATGTGAGTGCTCAGGTGCAAGTCAAGACAACTTAGCTACTATTTCTCAGGTGCTGGTCACTTTTCCTGAAACTCATCAAGTAGACTAGGCTAGCCAGTGAACCCCAGGAGCCTACTGTGTTTGGCTTTAAGGGCAGGGTTTGCAGGCATGAGCCACTGTACTGAAGCTGTTTTTAAAATCTCAGTTCTAGGGATTTGACTGGGGTCCTTATGCTGTCAAGGCAAGGTCCTTGCCAACTGATCACCTTCCCTACTGCCTCTTTCTGGGTTTTTAAACACAGAGGAGTCATACTGTTTATAGCCACAGTTTCTTCATTCTTTGGCTACCACTACACATGTAGATTAGCAATGGTTATTGCTTCATGGAAAAACAAAATCTACAGATTGGACTTAATTTTCTGCCTAGAATTTTGTGTACTGTTGTGTGCCTAGATTTTTTTTTCTTTTTTTCTACTTCTTATTTGAAAGACTTTCATTCACTGTGCTTATAAGGGATGCTATCAAGGCTCAGTGCTGGTAAAGTTTTAGGAAAAAGTGAGAAAATTATTTAAAGAACTGCTTTTTGATAATGGCAGTGTTTTGACAGCTTTTGACAGGCAATTTGGAATAATGCAACCTCCTGGATTACAGCCAACCTCTGAAATGGGCTGTAATTTAGAATGATGGCAGCTTCTATGACCTCTATATTGAAGAGTCACTGGAATTAAAACAGAAAAAAAAATGTCCAAACAATTTAGGTCTATATATGAAAACCTAGTTAAAATGTTCTGGTATGGAACCATTTTATTTATTGAAAAGGTTTTCTCATCCAGTGCACAATATCAAATACTTATCCTAAAATGGGAAGGTTTTTTCACATGCCTTTCTGTGTGTGATAAAACTCAGATTCTTGTATTCTTATGAGCCTGGTATGGGTGTGTCTGCCCCTTCTGTACCTGGATGAAATCAGAAGCACTTGAGTGTTTGTAAACATATCATGATGTCATCATCTGAAGACAAAGTTCAGACCTTCTTGCACAAATGTGCTGCCTCAGGTATTGAATTTAGTTCTTAAAGCTATTTTTGAAAAAAGTGGATCTGATTACTCTCTTAATTCTGAGAGTTAAATGCCTTTTAAATAGTTGTGTAATTTAAATATGAGCTGGGTGTACAGGGTAGAGTTTTTAACTGAACCACAATTCTCCAAACATACCAATATATTCCAAAATTGCCAGTTGCAGGGCATAAAATATTTACATTACAGAGTTAATAATGTATGTTTAGTAAGAAATGATGAAATATTTACAGTTTTTTTAAAGACACTGTAGTATGGGTCCCCCCCCCCACCTTTGCCACAACCATTTTTCTTGAAGTCGGCAAATAGGCAACTTCCAGAGCTATGGGAGCCGCCAGGAAGCATGTGCAAAGGGAAGGCATGCCCCAAGGCAGTTAGTGAGAAGAAATACTAATTGACTGAAGGCAAACACAGAAACACAAATCCAGTGACTGAAGGGCTGGGGAGGAATTGGCAAGCTATTTGGGGATTTTCACCATTAACTGGAAGCATTGTCAGGCTGTCATTGGTTTTTGCCAAACATCTTCTGTGGGAGTGAGACTGTAGTACAACCTTCCAAGCTTCTGAACAAATACTTTAACCTTTCATCCTCATGTTAACATTGACCTTTGCCATGCCACCAGAGCTTTACTATATAAGCTTAGGGGGTTTTCAATATCTTTACAAACAGGGAACCCCAGGACTACCTACACATCCTGACAGGTTAAATCCCATGCACTAACTAGTTACCTTCATTCTTGTAAAGAACTACAGATCATAAGACTTCAGGGTTTGGAAGCAGGGCTGAGTGAAAAGTGACTTACCACAACACCCTTATAATCCTTGGAACCCATGGGTGACCCACCACCTTACACAGCAAAAAACAAGTTACAGATATGATTAAGGACTCTGGTATTTCTAGATATTTGTTTACACTGAGTGAAGATATGTCATTGTGATTTATTTAATGAAAATCTGAATGGTCAATAGCTGGGCAGGAGAGGTTGGACAGGACTTCTGGGCAAAGAGGAGAACCAGCAAGACATGGAGCAAGTTGATTACCCAGTACTGAGGAGAGGTAAAGAATCATGTGGCAAATGTAGATTAATAGAAAAATGTTGATTATATTATGAGCTAGTTGGAGACAAGCTCTCCCTTTCTCCATCTTCCTTTATTTCTTTGTGTACTGAAGACTACATCCAGGACCTCACACATGCTTTGCGTACTCTTTACCCATGAGCTGTATCCTCAACCCCTGAGCTTTTTGACTGACCCAGTGAGACTGGTATTGAATTTCTGACCTCTCAAATTACAAGAGGATTTGTGTATGTTACTTAAAGCCAAATACATTTGTGACTTTGTGGAAGCAGGAACCACTGCCCCTAAGCTTCAATTCTGACTCCCCTTCATGGCTAAATACAACTATTTAAACCAGAGCTTCAAGGCACTAAACTCTAATCTGGTCCCAGTGGTTTACAGATATTGTGACCCCTCTTTCCATCTGCCTTAAGGACTTTCCCAATAGCCATACTCCCATAGCTGCCAGAAGAAGTAAGGCAGAGGTGAGGGCTTGTGGCCAAAAACTGCATCCTTCAAAATCGGACCTTAAGCGACAAGAATTCATGACCTTCCTTCTGAGTGCTCAGCTTCCTGCTAGCTCCTGAGGGGAACTGAGGGAATAGAGGAGGTCACGCCTCGTTCTTTTGCTAGGCAAAAACATTGCAGTGATTACATACACTTACTTTGCACTTCCAGGAATGTCCAAGCTGAGGCTTCCCTGCAACAAAGGATTGTCTAACTCAGGGACAGAACAGATGCATCATTGCTATTTAAGGGAAGAGATGATGTCAAAGCATGAGTTTACCACTCATACTCTGATCAGAGGAGCTGGAAATCAAGTCATTTTCCCATTGTTTTAGAAACCTGAGAGTACTGGGGGTATTCCAAAGTTGGTGTATGTGTGTGTTGGGGGTGGGGAGAATCTGTGTATCTTATCAGTACTTGTTCCTATCATAAAACCTCAGTGAAAGGACAAGGGGAAAAATGGCAGCTGCATGAAGCTGGGATAGCATCTCATTTCCATGGCAACGGGGCTGCTGTGTTCCCAAGTACCATCTGGTATTTTCAGGTTTACCAGGCAGGTAGCATATAAATGCCTGTTGGGGGTTGGGAGGAAACATCAGTAAAAATTCTTGGGATCAGGTACAAATGAGACTATAACAACATCATGTCTGGGGTCTAGAGAGATGGCTCCGTGGTTAAAAGCATGGGTTTCTTTTTCAGAAGACCTGGGTTCAATTCTCATCACTCACATGGCAACTCACAACTGTCTGTAACTCCAGTTGCGGGGGATCTGACACTCTCACACAGACATACATATTGGCAAAACACCAATGCACATAAAATAAAAATAAACATTAAAATTAATATTATTTAAAAAAAAAACCAAACACACCATGTCTTGTCTGCGTCAAGTAGCATGGATATGGCAGCTCTTGCCGATCTCACTGACTGTCCCTTGCAATTTGTCCTTGCTGATTGCGGCTTGGTGACAGCTCCACAGAAAGCATAAGGAGATACACTTCACTCTTCTCTGTGGCACTGGAACCCAGGAAGAAAACTGTGTGCTTAATGAAACCTGCACAACACCATTGGTCTCTACCATTCCCTAGCTCCGTTTTGAGCATATTTATCTTGGGAAAATACTTCTCTTGTTTTTCTAAGTAATTCCATGTATAAAAATAGGATATTTTTACAAAGTCATAATTTACCTAAAGTGCAATATAACTTTAAAGATTTTTTTTGCTGTGCTATTTTTGATATATACACTGAAAAATTATTTGTTGTTTGTCAGACATTCAAGTTTAATGGAACATGGTATATTTTTATTTAACACATCTTGCAACTCTATTTATAGATCTGAACATGGGCCTTTAAAGTCATTCTATCGCTGAGACTTTGATGGGGTGTATCAAGATGCCCATACACTGAATAGAGTATTGATTTCTAGCCTTGTCATTAAAACAAATATTCAAATGTTTGCTGTTTTTGGTAAAATATGTTGTGTCTACCAGTGTGTACATTCATCCATCCCTTTTATCCATTCTATACCAAATGGTTATTATTAAACATCTGCAGCTTGCTTGACTCTTCTGGAAGCTGCAATCAGTGGGGGTACCTAAGAGCCATGAGTTCAGCCTGGGCTGCATCTGCTGGCTTCATTTCAGGATATTTACTCCCATTAGGTACAAGTCACTGTCTGATATACAAAGATCCATTAGATATGGCCTCTGCCTCCCAAGAGAAGATAAAGTACACTAGATTACCTATCTCTTATGTATCTTAACATTTCCCTAAACCTCTTGGGTCAGTCCCCTGGGTATTGAATTGTTGCCTGCGTTCAGACTATCATTGTTCCACAACACCTTACTGTTCTCCTTCAGTAGGAGCTTCTTTTTTTCTTGGTGGGCATCTGTCAGTCTCAGGGCCCCTCCTCCGTCCTGTTCCTCTTCTGAGCCCTAATAAGAGATTTGGACCTTGGCAGTGAGATAGACAACCTTTCTCTTTTTTTCCTCAACTCTTTTTTTTTTCTTAGTGTTTTGTATTGGTATCTACTAACTAAGAAGAGATAATCCAAAGTCTTCAGAGCTCCAGAAAGCTCTTGAAATATGGGTCTACCTTTAGGCTTTTCTATGTTGCTCATAGTCTTTTATTGCATATCTCCACTTTTGATTGTGACACATTTTTATGGGCACTCCATTTTACTACATGTACTAAAGTGTGTTGGTTAAATATATAACCACCATGGAAAGGGAGAAGTGGTTCTAAAGATATCTATAACTCAATCCCCAGACATCAGGGATGACCAAAGGGATTTTGAGGATGTGATTGCTGAGTTATAGGGCACGTGCAAAGGAGCCATGGGATAGTAGAGAAATTAAGGGTTAATTTGCTGTCTCTAAAGAAGAACCCAAAAACCACCGAATATGGGCCAATTTTACAAACTGAACACAGCAAGAAAACAGATCATATCCCAAAGTCCCCAGAAGTACTGTAAACACTTATTCACTGGAACAGACCTGTCAGACTTCATGGACTACAGTGTCATACAGCAAGCACGGTTGTCTTGGTAGGACATTTAAGTTTGTGATGCTTTGTTATAGCATCTATAAAATGTCAACACCCTGCAGCAGGTGCTAAGCCATTAGAACTAACACAGAGAGGGATCCCAATCAGTTTTGCTAAACCAGGTGTTAACGGATTACAGGGTCAGATGTGGGTTGATATGCATGGCTCTTGACATGGGACAGCAGAAGTTGATGTGATGGAGAGATTGGGCAGTGATTATTTATAATACTCATGTAAATATTTCAACAAGTTTACAGCCAGAATAGATATATCAATGGATTTCTATGACATACAGGCTTGCAAGCAATTAAATTTAAGGGATATAAAGAGAATCCTGGCTTGGATCTTGATTTTTTTGTCCCTAAGGTCTTCATATTACCCTTTAGCTAAGGTGACCAAGGCAATGATTTTAATGAGTTGTACGGTTCTTGCCTATGTCCCTTGCAATCTGAAAATTCCATTTAGATGTATTGAGTCTCGGTTTCCCTTTCCCCTCTCTCTCCTGTTGCTTCCCTTTCATTACTCTGCATCTTTGATTCCCATTTGAAAACAGGTGAATAGGAAATGTCCATAACTTTCTCAGGGCTTCCCAGCTGGTTGTTAGCCAATGAGAACCTCAGACCCAGGTGTCAACTGGTGTCAACTAGTGCACTAGTCCACACTGTTACCCACCTGGGAAACAGAAGGTCTTATTTTTTTTTTCATCTGAAAATGCAATCATTTCTCCATGTAAACCTTTAACATCTGACACCTAATTTTGAATAACATCCAAAACCCTTGCATCGTCTTTTGAGGTTCTGTGTAATTGACCTAGTGCCTTTGGTCAAATCCTTCCCTGAACAAATCCCACTGCCTTTTCCCTCCATTCTGCAGCCTTTCCATCCTAAAGAACTGTTGGAGGTTGTCCTCAAGTGCCTACCCCACATTAATATGTTCCACACCTACATTTACTGTGTTTGCTTTGAATGAATGAATGTGTGCATTCTCTTTCTTCTTTTCCCCGTGGAACTGGTTAGTGTAGAAAGAACACTGTTTTTTTTCTCTCACTTTTGTGCCATACACATCACACTAGGTTCTCAATAAACATTTTCTGAATTGTGGCTGCAGTCTATCCTCACGGATGTACCCAAAGGCTGTATTGCCACTTCTCTTGGCATGCAAAAGCTAGTCCATCTTGTAAACCTTCCAAATAGTCTGCCAATCAAAATCTGGTTCAGAATAAAAGAAAGAAAAGGTGTTTGGTCAGTTACATACAGCATCACAGCAACACTTAAAGGAAGTGAAAACCTGATTTGTGACCTCTGTGGTAATCAGCTTACACTGAAGCAGGAGATCTAAATCTCCATATCAGTGCCTCGATGAGAATATTGTTTCTCTTACAGCTACAGCATCACGGATAGAATATTATATTTTATGAGTAATAGCATCTGTAAGTAAGATAAAATACATCACAAAAGAAAATGAAAGCATTTAAATACAACAATTACCTTAATAAAATCGTTCTGAGGACATTTTTCTGACAAGTTCTCTCAGGCTTTATTAATTTCTTCTAAGACTATCACCATGAATCTCTTTTATGAGTATTTGGATCCTGTAAGCACAGTCCTCCGATGTAGTCACTGAGGGCTAAACCATGAAGCTGAGTGGGGTCTCAGGGGGATTCTGTTCTAATCTGGAGATGGCCTTGAAATGATAAAGGTAAAGATTAGATTAGCAAACAGGTTTGAAAACATATACATGTGAACAATTTATAAGCAGAACTGTGTCAGATGAAGAAGACCTAGATCTCTTCTGTCATTCTAACATTTCGCAATATTTTCATGTATGTCTTCGACATTAAATTTCCTTTATTTATTTTTCATCCCATTCAATTAACTGTGAGATACTTATGATGGTCTTAGATTTAGATAGGTTGTGTTTGTGTGCTTATTTATTTAAATGTGAGCTAATTATTTCCTCTAGTTCTCTCTATAAGAGTTTTTGATATTCTATTATCAACAGCCTGCAATGTCAAATAAAAGATAAGGTTTATGAGCCATGTACACTATGATAAAACATTTTGAGCTTTCTCTAGCATCGTAGAAGGAAATAATGGCACTGTCTGCATTATATAATGTAATATGATTGTAGTAAGGCCAATAAGGTCATTTTAAGCGTTAAAAGCATAAAGTAATTTTAGTCTGATAAATGAGTAACTTAGCAAAGTGTCTAAAAATAAATAGAATTTAGAGCTCATCCCATCTATTTATGTACAGGTAAATATGTACACTGAATTTTTTTTAGGATGTTCCAGTGTCATTGTGAAATATTCAGAGAAAGTAATAGCAGTACTAAAATTTATCTTAACTTCCTAAATAGTCACTGTTCAGTTAAATAAATAAAAGTCATCATTCATAGAAATTTCAACAACAATGTACATAAAAGTGCAACATGTGGTTTAAATTTAGACTCACTCAGTAATTAAGATTCAATTGTTTAAAACCAGGGAGATGATAGCTCAGTCATTATGGGCACTTGGTGCCAAGGATGATGAGTTTCATCCCTGGGATGATGAGTTTCATCCCTGGGACCCACATGCTAAAAGGACAGAACTAATGCCCACAGTTATCCACTGTCATTCATATGTGTGCAGTGACACCCCATTCCCCAGTAAGTGTAAAACAACATAAAACTTAAAAAAAAATGAAATAGTCAATTGTGTAGTGAGAATATATTAAACAAGCAAAGACTACACTAATACCACAGCCAGAGTATGAAAGTCAGAGGAGAGCTCTCTCCTCCTGTCATGGGAGGTCTTGAGACGGAACTCAGGTCATCAGGCTTGGAGGCAAATGTCCTTAACCCTCTGAGCCATTCCCTGAGTCCTATGTGAATAATCTAAATGAGGAAATAGTAATAAGAAAAAAATTCTTTAATTTTTTTATTCATTTATTTAATCTTAAACCACTGAATTTTGTTGTCATGGAAACTACAACTTGATACATACTTATCGCAAACTCCTTGTTTTATTCAATTTTATCACAGCATATTCCTGTTTACTTTATAGTACCTACCCAATAAGTATTCATTAAATAAACAAATCAACTAGGTGTGGTTGAGAATATAATTTCCAAGTGTCATTTTGTTTCTGTTTTCTGGGCCTGAGAGGCTGTTCTTGTGGCAGTGGATACCCACTTTCCAGGTCTTTGTGCTGGGTCTTGTCTTGATGACATAAAACTTCCTTTCGCCAGCCACACTACAGATTTTTCCCCCAAAGACTTTGACCTTTAATGATGTTTAAAATTTTGGTAGAGTTTTTCACACATTGTTTCAGAGCCAATTAAACACTTAGTGATTAAGAATGGAATATTTCGCACAAGGTGGCAGTATGTATTTTTAATGCCAGCATTAAGCAGGCAGATCTCTGAGTTCTAGGCCAGCCTAGTCTACAGAGTGAGTTCCAGGACTGCCAGGACTACACAGAAAACCCTGTCTTGAAACAAACAAACAGATAGAATTGACGATTTGGGAGTATGTCTCACTGGCAGAGTGGTGTGACTGTAAGTTCAAAAATAACTGTAGCATATTTTTAATCCCAATACTCCAAAGACAAAGGAAGGTGGATCTAAGGCTAGCCTTGTCTACAGAGTGAGTTTCAGGACTCACAGAGCTTCACAGAGATACCCTTCAAGAATGGTGGGAAGAGGAAAGACGTTATAAGATTTTTAAAATTATTTTTAAAGGTTTCCTGCTATTTGTTAATTAATTATGAGTATGTGAATGCATGGATACACACACAAGTACAGGTGCACATGGAGACCAGGGGTCTTGGATTCCCTTTCAGTTAGCAGTATAGGTGGTTCTGAGCCCCCCAGTGTGGGTGCTAGGAACTAAATATGAGTTCCACTGCAGGAGCACTGCACACTCGTAGCCGCCTCCCGGTCCCTGTATAATATTTTCCTAAAGCCCCTTTTAAACCACCAATATGCTTTGACTCTTACATTGAAAAATCTGTTTCATTTGTAAAGACAGCAACAACAAAAACATAAAAAGCTTGACTTCTCCGATGTATTCATCTCCTCCAGTACTGCAGCATGTGACTGTATTTGAAACTGGGATATTTGCGGACATAATTAGCGAAGATGAGGTCATATTGATGAGCTGTAGTCCTCTTACCTAAGATGACTGGTATCCTTCAAAGGAGAAAAGAGGGAAGAGAAAGGCACACATGGGGGGAATTCCAAATGACACCAGAGGGAGAGATGGGAGAGCCATGTCCCAAGAGTCTAGCATGATGATGCCACCTCATTCTGATCTGCAGCCCTCCCCCCTCACCAGCTGCGGTAGAACTCAGTTCTCTTGTTCAGACTCTTTGATATGGTGTTGTTCCAGAATGCATAGAAAGCTAGTATTAATAGAGAAACTGCTGCAGTACTTCACAGAGATTTCTGTTCTAGCTTCACAAATCAGATGCACAGATGGTTAAATTCTAAAAGTAACGTCTCTTACCAACTTTTTTTTTGGGGGGGGGGAAAGGGACAGAGTCTTACTATGTAACCAGGGCTGACCTCAAACTCACAGAGCTCTGCCTGACTCTGCTTCCTGAGTGATGGATTAAAGGCATGTATCATCAACTTCAACTGACAACTGCATTTCCTTCAGTCATAGCTTATTTTAATTCATATTAAAATATAGGCTATATATCTGAAACTGTCTTCATAAGTATTAATTGATAAGAAGCAATTTTGGAGATGTCTACCTTTGAATGAAAGAGATGCTCAACACATCTTTTCTCTCAAGGTTTCAGAGACCAAAGAAGCCCACAGATGATGGAGAGGCACATCTTGACTCTGTTACTTCCTGTTCCTGGACTATGGAAGAGTTACCAAGCTCTGTCTGCCCAGTGGTCCAAACAACAAGAATTGTTTCCATCAGGTTATCAAGTTGATTATGATGATTAGTTCACATCAGTGATTTCCAAGGTGGTTGGTACACAGTGAGCACTCTGGTATGAATGTTTGTGTCACCTCACTTCACCTGTCTGATCCTAACTTCTAAGTTGCTGCTACCAGATGTGGTGTTTTGATAAACATCATCAACAATTTGATGATGAAGGCAGGACTCCCAAGATTGAAATTTGTGTTCTTCTGGAAAAGGCTGCATAGTGCTAACTAGTCCTGTCTACCTGGTAACAGTGAAGACAGGAGGCATCTATGATCTAGAAAATGGGCCCACATTGAATGTTCAGACATCTTAATGTTGAATTTCATTGCTTCCAAAATGGTCAGAAATAAATTTGCAAAGTGTATAGGCTGCCCAAGTATGGTGATATATTGTATATTTAATAAAATCCCAGATTATGGTACTTTGTCATAGTGGTTCAGATGGATATATTCAATATACAAACTGGTACTCTTTTTAGTGCTTCTAACCCAGTGTGTTCAATTTACTCTGCAGACCAATGTGGATATTCCACTCACTTGCTGGAGGCATTAAATAAATTTATATTGTATATATGAAAATGTTAAATACTTAATATTGGCCCTATATGACTTTCTGCTGTTTTCCTTTCTTTTCTATTAAAAGTCTGACTTTCATTTACCTCTACTGGCAAGTATTCCTAGATAGTCTATATCGGACATATTATCTCTCATCTATTAAATTTTAAAAGCAGAGGTATGAAAATATCATATAGCACTTATTCTGAAGTTATTTGCATAATCTCTGTCCCACTGCATAGACTGTGACCTCCAGGAGGGCAGGGCTGGTATCTGAGCTGGTATCTTTGTAGCCTTCTTAATAACCAGGAGAGAATTCCAAACTCAGTAAATACTCAATAAATGGTTGTTAAACTTGGTTGAACCCACAGTATTATTTTCTTTATGGTATGTGCCCTAAGAAAAACATAAAATAAATGAAATACTTTTCCTCCTTTCATTGCAATATATATGCCCTGGGCTAGTGGGTATTTGCAAGCCTGGATTAGAACTTAGAAAAGACATCAATCTGAGAAAAGAGAAGAAATTCATTTTAAATCACAAGAGCAATAGAGCCTTATATAAGGCCTTCTAGCAAAGCAATTATTGATGTCTGCATAGCCCAGGTGCTAAGTGATCACAAGTGAACACTGAGGGTGAGACACAATGAATGATCTTCACTTGTGTTCCATAGGTAGGCAATTTGATGAAACGTGCACAGATGGAAAATTTAGGTCTGGAAATCATATGTGGGTGTCATAAAGCAAATAATTGACTTTCTTCCTGAGGAACATCTGTTGATGCATCTGAAAGCAGTTGTTATCCTGCTGCCAAAATGCTGAGAAATATAATAATTCTCCAATGAGGTTAGAATTATCCGGGGGAAGAAAAAAATATTTTTTTATGTAGCTTTGTTTTTATTAAATCTTGTGATTGTTTCTGTAACATGGCACATAGGAGATGTTCGATAATATTTGTTGAATGAAAAGCAGAAACTCATTAAACAATTGTTGAATGAATCATTTCCCATTTTTAGACTCAGAAGACACATTTTCAAAAAATTGTATGTCCACAATGTTTTATCATGTCATATACCACTTTTGGCACAAATTTAAATACTTCCAAACTTGCTTTATACATTATGAGATGTAATAGGCATGCATTGTTATAAGAGAAAATAGTCTCAACACTATACAAAATGTATGAATAAAGTTAGATTCTAATATCTTAATATGATGTTACTTCAATTCATTATTATGAAAATGGTAAAAATTGAATTGCAGTCTTATATAATTATGCTTACTTTGTTAAATAAAATAAAAACATCAAAACCCAGCTAGTGTCTTGTTGTAGAAGATTTTTTGGCTCATTTGGGCCAGAAGTTTGTACCTGGTCCGGGGTAGCTTTTTCTCCTAAAGAAATGAATCAGACACTTATATTAATTTTATATTGTTTGGCCTATGTCTCAGGCAATTGCTAGTTAGCTCTTTTACCTTAATTTAACTCAGTTTTAGTATTCTATCTGCCACGTGTCCCGGCCCATGGCTCACCTGGATTCCTTACATGATTCTTGCTCGGGGGTCGGATGGAGACTGACTAACTCCACCCTCCTTCTACCTGTCTCTCCTCTGATACTCCTCCCACTTCTATGGTGCTCCACATAGGCCAAACTAGTTACTTTATTTACAGCACACAGAGAACATTTCCACCATAGTGTCTAAAGTTGTAATACATCAAATAAGAATCTACTAAGATTTGAGAGTACTAGAATGTCCTGGGGTGTAAAGATGACTGCATAGCATGACAATGGCGTCTCTCTCCATTATCCTCCTCTTGAATTTCTTGTGGCTCTCTTCTGTACTCACACATTAGAGAGGCAGGCAGGCTGGCTTCCAAAAGCTTCCCAGAATTCACTCTGCCAAGTTTCAGTACAGACAGAGTATATTAAGTAGCAGATGGAGTTTGAGTATAACTAATAAAATCGCAATGTTGTAGAAGCATCCTTTCCGTGAGGATGACCCCTGTGCAAGACCACAAGAAATAACTCTAAAGGGAGCAATATTGGTTAGCAGTACAGTGTACCTTGAGAAGTCCTTTCCTTTGATGGTCTTTGTGACACAGTTTAGAAACTTCCATGCTGGTGCTCAGAGAAGAATGGTTCAAAGTATAATCAGTGTCTTCTTCCACCCTTGAATAGACAGAATAGTTTGGTTTCTTTCTGTAATATCTAAAATATAGACATTCACACAAATAACAGAGGATCACGAATTACAAAATATATTCATGAAGAGTTACAAATAAATGGTTAGTTCATTATGCTAAGATGCAATAAAAAATTATAGCTGAATCCAAAACTGAACTCATGGCTCGCAATCCCTGATTTCTTGGTTTCAGCCTATTTTTGTATACAAAGTATGCCTCTTCATGAGGCACAGGAATTGATTCTTGATGTGTCTATATTCTAGTCATCAGACATGACCATGGACAAGTTACTTAGGTCCCACTACCTCTGTTCTTTAAGTAACAAAACAGAATGCTTGTCTTAAAAGAATTGATACACATCAAGATTTCAGTTTGTGACTCAACCAAATAGTTCATTGAACTCATTTTGTATTGGAATATTTTGTGTCTGTCTCCTTAAGTATGTTAGAAAGAAATGACAAAAAAAAACCATTTGAAATAGAGTGCTTAAAACAGAGAACTTAGCAGATAAACAGTATTTAGTATTATATTATATAATTACATAATAATTATTATGCAGCTAAGTATTACATGAGCAACAAAATAACATTGTTACTCATTATTCATGAGATTCCAAGGTTGTAAATAAAAAAATGCTTGGCATGAAGGATTACTCAAAAGACTGGAAAATTTTTCATCAATATTTGTTTCTGAATAGCCCCGAGTAATTCTTTTCCACTTTATTATAGTTTTCAGTGTGTATTCTCTTAGTTTAAATGTTAAATTTTATGCATACATGACTTAATAAAAATTAAGGTAGAAATTTAGAAGAGGTTAAAATTTATGACTGATTATATTAAGGCATTAATGGGCTATTAATTAAACCTATTGTATGTGACAAAATTTGCATTAACCTTATTTTACTTAATTTTAAGCACATTCAAATTAGAAGTTACTTTTTAAAAGTCTAGCCAGTGCCAATTTTATATTTAGAATAAAGTTAAATGTTTATTACAATGTCAATATTGTGACCTACCAAAACTGAAAATATTTTTTAATTAAAAAAAATCTCATGCAAAAGCCGCAAAGGTGCCTTTCACATTTAAGCTTTAATTAGCAACCACTTTGGTCTCTGACACACATTGTGCAGATATTGTAGTGTTAATACTACCAAGGCTTGATTACAAAAGGCAATGATTAATTTCGGAGGAGACAAAAAAGATATGCCCTGATTACAAAGGAATGATTAAGGCGGAATGAACGACATTGTACATTTGTAAGAGTCTTTGCTAGCCTCCGAGAAGACTTTGCAAAAGTTTATATTTAGAATCACGGGTACTTTGCACTTCCTAATACTTGTGTATTGGACACTGGGCATCCCAACTCTAGAAAGGGCCTGAACTTCTGAGCACTGCTGCAGAATGGCCTCACCCGGCTCCGGTAGGTAAGTTCTCGCGAGGCCAGCCCAGGCATACTTAAGGGAAAGTTCCAGGTTCCCTGACAGTGGCCATCTTTTCCTTGAGTAGAGAGGGTGCTGACCAAGGCAAGCTTGGTTCCAGAAGAGGTTGCTGCCCTGCCCCTCGGCTTTTCTGTGGGAGCTGAGTCCACCACGGAAGCAGGCAGGGCTGGAAACTTGTAGGGCTCGGGAGAGAGAATAGAGGAAGAAGGCCAAGGCCCTGGCTCCCGCCCTGCTGGGTCAGGCCTCGGGGCTTAGCGCAGCCTAGCTAGGAGCAGCCCTAGAAGCCTTATTTATTGTGCTTTCCAGGATCCTCAGACTTCGTTATAAAATATTTAAGGGTGGACGAAGGATCCATAGGAGCCAGCCCGATATGAGTCTGGAGTCCTTGTTTCAGCACATCTTCTTCACTGAGCATCAGGCTGAGGAGAGTCGCAGAGTGCTTCGAGAAGGTCTGGCAGCCCTGCCCTTTGGGAGCATTTTGTCTTTTGGAACTGAGTGTTTGGACCAGATAAGGGAGGGGAGGAGAGGTCTATAGGGCAGTTTGCAACATGGAGGGGATGGTAGCTAAGAAGTCACATACTAACTGGTTCTGGGATGAAGTACTTGAGACTCAAGATAAATGTATGTGAAGATTTTGTGTGTATTATTATAGTGAGGTCAGAGATTGCCAGATGCCGTGAACAAATTAAGAAAGCAACAGAGGATCTGAATGAAGAGAAAATCAAGTTGGAATCCAAGGTATTGATGCATAGAGCATGCTAATTATTTCTTGAGAAAGTATCTGAACTTTGGTGAGCATTTTTACTGTTTGACTACTTATCCTACAAATAAGAAACTCAAGAATTATATACTGCAGTTCTGTGTTGTCTAATATTTAAAATACTGAATCTGGCAGTATCTTTAGTTTTTAATAGGAAGTTACCCCAAGGAAGCCAGCATTAAATAATGAATTCATTGTCCATTTTGTGGAATGGTTAATGTTTATAAGAGAACACAGTGTCATTGAAAGAATAATTGTTCAATAAGTAGTTAGTGTGGCATATAAATTTTAAATGTTTAATAATTTAAGTGTGCTATGTGGATGTAATGGATCATGTGTGTGTTTCTGTGAGTCGTGGCTTTCTATTTTCCAACTCACTACCACATTTTTTGACATGCCTCATCTAAAAGTATTCTTTTCTCAATCTCATTTCTCTCTTTGCCTGCATTTGTAAAGTCCTGGGTTTAAAAAAATAGAACCAAGGGAGATTGATAGCTTCAAGAAAGATTTGTAGAATTTTGGAGAAGCAAAGAGATGTAGGAGAAGAAACCTTTTATAGCAGGCATATTGAAGGAGGACTCCAGACCCCAACAGAGGGCTGATGTGTAGTAGGGGGAAAATATTGCTAGATTTGGCCAGAGAGGGACAAGAAAAGGGCTTTGGGGCTGCTCTTACCACAAGATGGAATCCAGCTAGTGAAGATGATGAGACCACATTAGAGGCCTCACTCTGGGCAGGAGCACCCAGGTGTCCAACACCTGACGATGAACTAAAATAAGCATGTGCATAGGTGTTCTGTTTACTTAATTACTCTTACTTTTGTCTATAAGATTTTTATTTTACTACATATTAAATATAAATTTATATGTAAATAAAATAGAGATCATAAATTTGTAAATTATTACTTTTAATTTTTAGTTTTCTATGTATAAAATAATTGTGGAGCCTTCACCACCGAGCAAGCATTCATTCTTCTTTTCCCATCTTGCTTATACATCACAAAACCCTCCCTGGACACTATGTAAAATTCCTTTACTAAGTATCAACACATACTCAAACAAAGCAGTTTGCATCCTGCTTTGCTTTCAGAGGAGCTTACACATTTATTCTTCTTGTTCTTGTTACTTAGCAAACATTGTATGTGAGTGTGTTCACTAGTATGAGTATGATATATAACAAGGAAGGAGCTGTCTTGATATAACAAGTAAAACTTGTGCATGTTTATGGGTTCCATGTGGGTTTTGAAAATACATTTTATAATGCTCAAGTCCAGGTTGATGTATCTGTGTCAACATTTATCCTGTCTTTGTGGGGAAAATATTACATATATTTGAATTTTTTAGTATATATTCACCCTGCCGTGCAGTAGAATACCAGCATTTACTCCTCCTGACTATGACTATCCACCAATCAGCCTCTTCTTCCCTCCCCTTTCAACTAAAAAGACTGGATGTCTTTTAAAACATAATTTGGGGGCTGTAATTCACTGACCTCTGTAATATGAAGTTTTGGCTTGGTCTTTCTGGTCTACCCCTGAGGTTTGGACCCTCTCACAACCTTGCTGCCACTTAGTCCCAAATAATCACGCAAAAGTTTATATTAATTTTATGCAGATTGACCTATAGTTCAGAAATATAACTTGCTAACTATTAACTCTTAACCTAACCCATGATTAGCTAAGTGGCTTAGTACCTTTTCTTAGAGCAGTATCCTGGCCTTCTTTACTCTGCATCTGCTGGCATCTCTCTTTGACTATTCCTCTTCCCAGAGTTTTCTTAGTCTGGTAGCCATGCCCATACTTCCTGTCTGCCTTCTGGCCAATCAGCACTTTATTAAACAAGTAGGAGGGACAAATATTTACAATGTACCAGAACATATTCCCACAGCCAAGTTCCAGCTCTTATATTTCCTATAGTAAAAGAGAAGGCAGCCCCTAGTTACAGTGCCAAAAGCTGGTGGGATGGGCAAAGTGTGACCAGTGTCATGATATAGCTGTCTTTTTCTTGAAGAAGAATTAAGATACTTTGAAAATAGGTAAATAGAAGCCAGTTGAAGAATAGACACACACACACACACACACACACACACACACACACACACACACACACACCAAGGGTGTGTGTGTGAAGGGATAGAACAGACTGACAAACACAGACATTACTGCCTTCACACTCCCCAAGTCTTGGCATCTAGTAGTGCTCATGTGCTGGGTACTAGTCAAAGGCTACATTAACTCATTTAGTTCTAAAAGGAACTCTTTGGGGAGGAGCCATCATTTCCTTTTTGCAGGTGAAGAAGCTGAGTGTTTACACTACTGTCTGTGATGTATAATATAAAACCAAATAACTACCATAACAACTGACTGAGAAAAACATAACTCTATTAAAACAGATTCTTGAGTTCATCTTCAACATTCTTTTATGCCATGTAATAATGCCTCTAAAGCTTGGCATCTGGAGCAATATTTTTTAAAGGTCACTTATGTAAGTTTCCATATGAAGTGTATTTTTCTGAGATTGGTGAAGATATTGACCTGGAAGCAGATAGTAAATGTTTTATTTTAAATGAGATATTTTCTTTGCAATATTTCCTCTGTAAGGCAAATTATTATTTCTAATACTTTGTTAGCTACCTATTTTACCTGAGAATAGAAATGTAGTGTTGATATGTATACACACTTAAAGAAAATGTTGACTTAATTGTTTGTGCTAGAGAAAACATAGCAATTCTCTAATATTGTTTAAAAGCATTCATTGAAATAACTAATTAATATTGGCTTATAAATGTCCATTACTTTTATTTTTTTTTCTTTATTTTGTATTTATCAAAAAAAAACAGTAAAAAGAATTTAAAATGCAGAAGAGTTAACAATAACTATACAGAGGATAAGAATCATAAGCATGGCTTATCAAGGGTAGAAATACAAATAAGATTGCTACACATATATTTTCTTTGTGTTCAGCTTTCCCTATATATCCTTATTCAAGGTCTC